>LGRX02014877.1:0-16978 GCA_001247695.2 Cymbomonas tetramitiformis
GCTTATACCATTTACCAAACACGGGACCGAACGGCCTGTCGCCCATACTTCTTACCATACACAGAACAGAGCAGAGTTATGCTTGTGCAACTCACAACTCACAGGGCACCACACAAAGCCGAGAGGCAAGCTGCTAATTCCATGTACCAAACACGGGACCGAGCGGCCTGATGCTTGTACTTCTTACAATACACAGAACAGAACAGAGTTATGCGTGTGCAACACACAACTCACAGGGCACCACACAAAGCCGAGAGGCAAGCTGCTAATTCCATGTACCAAACGCGGGACCGAACTGCCTGCTGCTCATACTTCTTACCATACACAGAACAGAGCAGAGTTATGCTTGTGCAACTCACAACTCACAGGGCACCACACAAAGCCGAGAGGCAAGCTGCTAATTCCATGTACCAAACACGGGACCGAGCGGCCTGATGCTTGTACTTCTTACAATACACAGAACAGAACAGAGTTATGCGTGTGCAACACACAACTCACAGGGCACCACACAAAGCCGAGAGGCAAGCTGCTAATTCCATGTACCAAACGCGGGACCGAACTGCCTGCTGCTCATACTTCTTACCATACACAGAACAGAGCAGAGTTATGCTTGTGCAACTCACAACTCACAGGGCACCCCACAAAGCCGAGAGGCAAGCTGCTTATACCATGTACCAAACACGGGATTGGTCGGCTTGCTGCTCATACTTCTTACCAGACACAGAACAGAGCAGAGTTATGCTTGTGCAACTCACAACTCACAGGGCACCACACAAAGCCGAGAGGCAAGCTGCTTATACCATGTACCAAACACGGGACCAAGCGGCCTGCTGCTCATACTTCTTACCATACACAGAACAGAGCAGAGTTATGCTTGTGCAACTCACAACTCACAGGGCACCGCACAAAGCAGAGAGGCAAGTCGCTTATACCATGTACTAAACACGGGCTTGAGTGGTCTGTTGCTCATGCTTCTCACCATACACAGAACAGAGCAGAGTTATGCTTGTGCAACTCACAACTCTCAGGGCGCCACACAAAGCCGAGAGGCAAGCTGCTTATACCATGTACCAAACATGGGACCGATCGGCCTGCTGCTCATACTTCTCACCATACACAGAACAGAGCAGAGTTATGCTTGTGCAGCTCACAACTCACAGGGCACCACACAAAGCCGAGAGGCAAGCTGCTTATACCATGCACCATACACGGGACCGAGCGGCCTGCTGCATGTACTTCTTACCATACACAAAACAGAGCAGAGTTATGCTTGTGCAACTCACAACTCACAGGGCACCACACAAAGCCGAGAGGCAAGCTGCCTACACCATGTACCAAACACGGGACTGAGCGGCCTGCTGCTCATACTTCTTACCATACACAGAACAGAGCAGAGTCATGCTTGTGCAACTCACAACTCACAGGGCACCATACAAAGCCGAGAGGCAAGCTGTTAATACCATGTACCAAACACGGGACCGAGCGGCCTGCTGCTCATACCTCCTATACACAGAACAGAGCAGAGTTATGCTTGTGCAACCCACAACTCTCAGGGCACCACACGAAGCCGAGAGGCAAGCTGCTTATACCATGTACCAAACACGGGACCGAGAGGCCTGCTGCTCATACTTCTTACCATACACAGAACAGAGCAGAGTTATGCTCGTGCAACTCACAACTCACAAGGCACCACACAAAGACGAGAGGTAATAAGCGGCTTATACCACGTACCAAACACGGGACCGAGCGGCCTGCTGCTCATACTTCCCACCATACACAGAACAGAGCAGAGTTATGCTTGCGCAACTCACAACTCACAGGGCAGAACAAACTGTCGCTAGTACTCCACGATACATACAACATAGAGGAACCTGCTGTTTATGCTATTTACAACACACCGAGCCAACAAGCCTGTTGTGTATACCACCCACAAGACCCAGAACCAAGAAACAGGGGGACTAGGGCACCCACAACACATAGGACAAAAAAGCCTGCTGACAATACTACCCCCCACACAAAATACCTTGCGGAAGGCAACATATGCCACTCACCACACATAGATACATACCCACAATATTTATGTCAGTTAGCATACACGGGACTTCGAAACCTGCTATACATGTTACTCTTCATACACATAAAAGAGCAGATTGCTTTCCCTGTCAGCCACCACAAATGGAGCGCAGAGGTGGGCAACACATGCCACTTTCCACCCACAGGAAGGCTCGGTACACTGCACATGTCACCCTCATCATACAGGAATGAGTGGCCCGTCTCTTCCAACACTCACTGCATAGGGGAAAAAGTGGCTGGTTGTGAAGTGTCCGCCATAGTGTGGGGGTTGCACCGGGTCTCAGATGGAAACACTGCTACCGAGCCTGCACCGGCTCAACCTAAAGAAAGACTGAGTCTCCTAAAGTCTCCTAGACATGGTATAGGCCTTTTGCCAATGGAGTATGGTATGGAAAGGATTGCTGCCCATATCACTCACCGTACACAGAATAATGCAGAATCCATGTTGTGCAACACGGGTTGCTTTAACACTGCACCGACACTTTGTTGCACACTCAATGCATTCGAAAACAAGCCTACAAATGTTAATGGTATCCTGCCACTGTCTGTCTCCTGTAAAACAAACAGTCTCCCACAACACAGTGCACTAAATGAAAGACGGCACAGGCCACACACGAGACACAGAAGAATGAGACTGTCCCCCCATGCCACTCGCTATGAGGGGCATAGAAAAGAGTTCACTGGTGGCAATGGCACACTTTCACCGCCTGATTTACTTCCTATACACGGGAGGGGGAGGACTGAAGCATAATTATGCCACACACTACATACAGGCCTTAAGAGCTGACTGTAACCGCCAATTGCACCACACAAAGTCGAGAAGCAAGCTGCTCATATCACGTACCAAGCACGGGATCGAGTGGCCTGCTGCTCATACCTCCCACTACACACAGAACAGAGCTGAGTGCTGCTGGTGCAACTCACAATTTACTTCCGCTTCCAACACTCACTGCACACGGGAAAAAGCGGCTGGTTGTGAAATATCTGCCATATTGTGTTGGTGGCACCAGGCTTCAGATGGAAACTCTGTTACCGAGCCTGCACCGGTCAAACCTAAAGAAAGACTGATTTACAAAAAGTCTCTCAGATATGGTATAGGTTTTCTGCCATGGGAGTACAAAGTAAAGGGCCCGGACAGCACAAGCCTCCCATGTGAGTGCTCTGGGGGCAGCCCTCGGTCTACCCTCACCCCCAGCACAACACCCCGAACACGGAATGACCAGACAGGCCATCATGCACACAGCACCTTGCACAATGTTTACATATGCTTTATGACTTGGCATCTGAACAACATGAAGGGTTACGGACAGAGCACTCTTCCCACTTTATGCTCTGGGTACAGTATTAGGCAGGGGGTATTTAACTGTCACACAATGTATAGTAAGCTCACGAGCTCTGTACCTTTAGCATTGCCCTCGAACCACTTTTGCATTGAGCGCCATGCTCTTTGTATTAGAGGATCACTCACCCGTTTGCCACAAAGTAGTACTCACCATGAGTTTTGCTTGCAGGAAAACGATGTATCATGTGATCTATGTGGGAGAGCCATAGAGCTCCTCGATGGAGAAATGGCATATTCATGCGGGCTTTGCACATATGATACACTCTGCATTGGGTGTATCGACTGCTGCCGCAAGTGCCACACATGGGTATGCACGGGAAGCTGGATGGGAGGCACTTGTGGCCAACCTTTCACTCATGCTGTAAGAGAAGAAGAATACACCATTTGTGCAGCCTGTGAGCAATTGTCATAGAGAAAAGAGCTATAGGAACAATAAACAATAGAGCTGCCAAATCAAAAAACAGAAAGAATAGTGTGCTTACATTTATTATAAGTATAGCCATTCTAATTAATTACACACTCACCAGTAAAGGTAACCTTCACACACTTAACACACAAGGAAAAGATAAAAATAAGCTCTGGAAGCCCCAGTATAACACAAACCGTGCTAAACCTTGTATGCACACTGAACGGCATGAGATCGGCCAACAAAAGCCAGCCCACCATCATCCCAGTGGATGTGAGAAGCAAATCAGGAGCAGGGCGGGGCCGTGACAAGATACCACAAACTCATACATGTTCCCAACCCTGATGCAAAGCAGCATGGAAAGATGAAACGATGTGACCGATCATCGCCCAACAATTGTTGGTCTCTGGGTAACGGAGTAAGCGGACCCTGCTGGCATGCCCCCCAGTGGCTCCCGGTCGATGGATGGGACCTGTTGGTCCATGGTTATGTCATGAATGCAGTCACACCACACAGCATGGACACCCCATGTCAAAAAAAGGAAACATGCGGGCACCTAAGTGCTCCCCACAAAATTCAAGGGAGAACACAGAAGTTGTACATCACCACCTTCTGCCTCTCCTCGCAGCACGACAGACGAATCTACCGAGCTCTCCAAGAGGCAGTGCCCGCCAGAATGGCACCACAGGGATAACCGCCTCCCAAAACCCACTTCCACCCGGCGGTCGTCCCCGTTCACAGCGATCCGCCAGTACTTCATATCAAGGTCAAAGAACGCAAGTCCCCCGGCATGTGTAATAACCATGAGCACTGTACACGGAGAGGGAGCTAGCGTCAGACGAATCCAAGACACTCCCAAAAAGCGAGCCGTAGACGAATCCCGACGCACTCAAAGAGGCAGTACCCATCAGAAGGGTACCACAGGGACAGCCACATCCCATCATCCAAATCATTCCAGTGGCCGTCCCCGTTCACAACGAGATGCTTGTATGCAAACCTTGTATGCACACACATAAGTATTACTGCAAGTTGACATTGGAGCATGTCACACAGGAAGGAGTCAAAGGAGGTGGTACCTTCCTGGCCGGGAAAACCAACCTGGCGGATGAGGATGGCCTGAAGCAGCTGGCTGAGGCATTTAAGTCGGGTGAACTGACCAATGAAATAGACTTGACTGACCTGTTGACTGAACCAGCGGAACTCAGAGGTCAGATGAGGTTTTTTAGGAAGACGGGAAGGAGAATGATGGGCATTACGGACAAGGAAATGGAAGCAGTAAAGAAAGCTGTGAAGGAAACAGTTCAGAAGGCAGGAGGAAACCCCAGCTTGATCACAGCCACTGCCCTGACATATGGACTCGGAAAGGCACCCTTCGTCCTGATTGCTAACATCGATATCGAAATGGTTCAGCCAGTGTTTGATATGATCCAGTTGGAGGCACAGGGAGTCACCTGGGGGATTAGGGCCCACAACATTGGGAATCTCTATCAGGAAGCTCGTTTCTCCTGGAAGCCTATGAGTAGGAAGGGGGCTCAAATGAGGATGAAGGCAAAGGATGCGGAGAGATATTTCTGGATGCACCCTGCCACGAGCATGCTGGTGGAAGAGGTGGTATTCACATATGACCGTCTTCACCCTACTACAGATGTTCACCAACTGGTACGACCCGCCTATAAAACTTGCCTGAAAGCAAAACTTGAAGCCATAATTCAAATGAAGGCGGGGTCACTCACGAAGTTAGGCATGGTCATTCCAACAGGATTCAAAGATGAAAGGACAATCACACAACAAGAAAGGGAATTGGCACACCCACTGACAGTAAAAAGGAACCAGCATGTGAATCATTGTAACCCTCGGACAGAAAGTTATTTGATTGGGCTCTTCGTTGACCAGGTGCTCTATTTGAAGCTCAAGGCAAACGTTGAGAAAGGCGGAGATGGGTCTGTGAACTCCTCTGATGACCCCGCAATGATTCTCAGCTTCCCCACTGAGATAATCCTGGGAGGGCTTGGGACACTGAGGCTCACCTATTTCAATGGCTTTAACTACTGCATGTCGCCCACCCATGACGACCAGCCTGAGGTGTCGAGGCTAAACCACATCCAGTGCATGCGTTATTCACACAGAATGATGCTTCAGGCTCAGGGGGACGGGACAGCTACTCCTACCCCTAAGAAGCAGGACAAGAGGCCCCGCACTACTCCAGGAACTGACAAGGAGGCTGCAAAGATGCAGAAGCAATTCATGGACAACATGGAGAAATGAGACCAGCTACAGGAATAGAACCAGCTTGTAGCCACGAAAGAAGCACGAGCAGGTCAAGGCAGACAATTAATAGAAGCTTAGGAAACAGACATCCTAAAAACTATTTGTTACGCACCTGTCCCGTGGGAACCCCGTTGCATAGCACGGTGACAATGCAGGCGGGGGACTGCCCAGAAAACTCCGGGCTTGATGTAATTTGTAAAAGCTTCTGCTGCTGTAAATGGTGTATAACTGCTGCCCAAAATGACGGTGATCCCAAATTGCAGAGTGAAGGGGAGGGGGGCTTTTTACGGCGCACAAAGCAACGAAGGGGCCTCAGGACCGGTGCAAGCTTGGAGCAAAGGAGCTCCCCAATAGAAGGTATGGCAACCGTTACCCTGCATATCATAACTTACTTACTTTATGCCCGAAGGAAACAACTGACGGATGCTTTTACCACAACACAAGGACCTATAGTTATGCTCTTGCACACAATATGTCACCTTGCAAGGAAAAAACCAAGACAAGGAAACCAGATTAGGCGAGGACCAAGGACATTCATTAGATGGGCTCACAGGAAAACCAAATACAGGTTACAATACACGGGGAAATCCCAGAAAAGGTCTGTACTAACCAGAGCCCAAGCTGCATCAGGGGAGTTTATTACAACACAAAGAACTGACAGCAGGACCAAACGGAAGACAATTAAGGCAAGATTCAAGACAATGAAGGATGCATCAGGAAGAACCCTCACAACACAAAGGAGGGGAAAACGGACCAAATATGAACTGAACACACATATGCATATACCTGCAAGGAAAGAGCTCAGTAAGACACTATCAGAAAAGAAACAACACTCACACATCCACACAGAAGTAGACAAACCCAGTAACCATGAACAAACAAGGAATCCCAGCCAACTGGAATCGAGCTCAACAAAATCACCTACTAAGATGTTAGATTCTATACACCCTGGAAGTAGTATGACCAAATTGCCATTTACTAGGAGAGAGGTCATAAGGGGAAAAGGGGGACAGCCCACTGAGTCACTAACCTTAAACAATAACAGGCTTGAAGCAGAAGCAGTTTACAGCGGAGAAGGGATTGACTCGGAACAGCTCGACGAGGCTCTCAGACTACAGGACAAAAGCTCGATCCCCCCCATAGGCTATGATGAGCTCCTTTCAAAACTGGAAACCGGTGAATTAAGCTTCTTACACCTCATTAGAAAAGCATTGGGCAAACATCTGAGGACCCACTTTGGGGTAAGCAACGGTGAACATTGGAGACTCATAACACTTCGAATTACAACAGAACAACATATAGAAGCCTATATCTATGATTCCCTTGGAGCAATGACAGCAACCGAAACACAAAGCAAACTTGAAGGGGCGCTCTCCGCTTGGTTGCATACCCATCATAAAACCATGAAAGGGAAGAGTTGGAATGTAGAGGTATCAACTTTCAGACAACAACTGGATAATCACACTTGTGGGATATGGGTTATTAGAACAGCGGAGAAATGGAGGCAATGGTGTGATGGGAGCGTGCACATACCATTCTTCACCTATTTAAAAGAAGGAAACACTGAAGGGGAGCACCACAGTTCTGAGGCTACATTACACATCCAGGACTTACAAGAAGTAATTCAAGATAGGATTACTCAACCCAAGGATGCAAGAGGGAGCATCAATAGCGACATTTCAAAATACAACCCTGTATATAGTAGAAAAGGAGTCATCTCCGTAACCAACATTGAGACTCTGTGCAGAAAGCTGAAGCTAGACTTCACTTGTACCAACAACGAGCATATTCTTTATGAAATGATAAACGGGAGCCAAAAGGAATATAACAATAACACCAACAAACTTCCCCAGACAAAACACCACACCTATATTCATCACCAAAGTCAGGAATGGACATTGGCAATACACCTGAAACATAAGAACACCGTCCTCCTAATCAAACCCTTCACAAAAATGGGAAAGGAAAGTCATGACAACGAGACACCAGTATATAAACACTTAGGCCTCAGATGTGAGATCGATGCTCAAAACAAAGGCCTCCTTGTCCTCCACACAGCAGTCAAAATTCAGGAAATCCTTCAAAATCTCAGATATGCAGGAGAGCACCAGTTAGAAAGAGACATCATAAACAGCATGACCACCTCCAACATCAAGTACCACCACGGCACCGGGAAATTCACCAGAAATGAGAAGTTAAACAACAGGGGAGCGGTAGCCATTATCAGGGAGCAGCTCAGATATGGGAATATAACCTCTGACGAAATAGCGCAAAACAGAGAACTCTGGGGAAATCAAGAGGTGGTTGGAGGCATAAGAGCAGGAAAAGTGATGGCTTCTAATGTTCAAGGCAAAAGGAACACTCCTAAAACCACAGGCCTGAGGCACCAGGCAGGGAAAAAACTGAGGAGGAAGATCCAAAATTGTGAGCGGACAGAAAACATCTTTTTCCACAAAAACCTATATGGAACGGATGGAAGATGCATTAAGCAAAAGGCAAAGCACTCACGGAATGAGGCGGAGAACATGCGGCTGCAGGATCTACAGAGAGCCCAAGGGAGAAAGGAACATGTTATAGTAATGGGAATGAACATGAGAGGCCTGAGACACACAAAGGAGGACCAGGACAGTATGATAAAACTAGAGACCATCTGCAACCTGGTGCTAGACAGAAAAGCACACATCGTATGTGTCTCTGAGACCAAGATCTCAAACACAAGTTTGTTAATGGTCAAAACCTTGATGTCTCAGAAAGGTCTGAGCTTTAGAATTTCACACACGGATGAAAAAGCTAGTATAGGGTCCCTCATAGTATGGAATCCCAAGGATATCCCGCTGACACCCAATGCAACTTATGTTGACGGGGTGCAAAAAAGGTCAGTTATGATTCGGTTTACGGGCATAAAGGGTTTCTCATTTTCGGTGGCAAGCGGGTACATGAACGATGCCAGCCTCAAAGAGGAACAAGAGGACTTCTACAAAACACTTAAGGATTGGGCAGCCAAATCAGGCGACAACAGAAACAAGGCGCATATAGAGATAGGAGACAAAAACTGCACACTGACCCAGAGCCAAAGGATAACAAAAGGTCAGCAGATGTCATATAAAGACCACCAGACAAAGAACAAACACCTCTTAAGTTATTTCAATGATGACAGGACAACACTAACAGAACTCGTCACACATATGCACCCCGAATGCAATGAGATATTCACAAGGGTTGTAAACAACAGCTCAAAAGCAAAACTAACTCATATAATGGCAAACAAAGGAATGGAAGATAGAACAGCTGCTGCTGGCTGGCTCGAAATTAACCCATACATAGTTTCAGACCACGGAATAGTCTGGGCTCAGATTGACATCAGAAGAGAGCAGATACACCCCGAAAAACTGAAACATACATATACAAAAGAAGCACGCATGAGTGGAGCAAACGACACCACCCATGACAAGTACCCTGGCTTCCCAGTTAGACTGGAGCACACACAGACAGTAAGAGACTCTAAAAAGCTTACTAAGGCTGCGATTGCTAGATTACTGGGGGAAAATGGATACACCATAAAGCATTTTGCAAATGCAAGCATCGAACAAAACAATGCAGCACAAGCAATAAACACTGTCTTAGGTGACACCACAGACTATAACATGAAAAAGGAGGATATTCACGGAGACAAACTAAAAGAAAACTCAAGCACATGGAAGGGGAAGCTGGCGAGCACAAAAGGTAGCATAAAGTGGCATAACAAAACCAAAGAATGGTGGATACATATGAACTCACCCTGGAATTCTGCACACATCAGGTCTAGGGGCAATGGCATGCCAGAGGGCGTGACACAGCATGGGTACACAAAAATTGGTAATCTTTGGAGCTTGAAATTCCCAATCAATTATGGGAAAAAAGATGTCCTAAAATACCTTAAAACACACTTTCACTTGGGGAACACTGAAGTCTTAAAACTCGAAGGACCTAAGGAGCATGAAGAAGGGCACATATGGGACATCTGCATGCATCAGAATCTGCAAGCAGAGCACTGGAGTCATTGTGGCAAACCCCTATTAGCACTTGACAAAACCAAAGCATACAACTTCAAATATGCCACCGGGTGGAAAGCCTACACAGAAAGACTTCAAAAACTAGTAGACACATACAAAGAATCGGAGGGCAGTAAAGAGAATATAGATAGCTGTAGGTCCCGTGAAGAAGATACGGACCACACTTGGGACTTCATCCATGAATCAGCAAACATAGCGGCGTGTGCTGCATTTGGAACAAGGGGGAAAAAGATGCACAAAAGGCCGGTCCCATCAGCCACATCAAACTATCTATACAAATGGCTTCAGTCACTGAGAAAAGCACACCGGATGCTGGGAATGGCAGAAAATGAAAAGGACCTGGAAGCAACAGAATGCCTCATCAACACCATTCCTTGTGACAGTCTTCGCAGGAAGCCACAGGAAACGGCTGAGGCATGGGGTAACAGGCTTGAGGCGAACCTGCCAACAGTCACAAAGGCATTCCAAGAGAGCAGACTCAAGGACATAAGATATTGGAAGCTCCGGGAGAAGGAAGAGATGCAATATTTGTTTGCAAAGAAGGTTTCAACCTTCTTGGACAGCGCCTTAGGAAACAAGAAAGGGATGGAAAAGGGTGCAGCACCAGAATATGATGATAAAGGTGAGATACCGCCCACAGCAAATGAAAGGAAGCAAGCCATCCTAAAGGAATATAAAGAAAACAAACTTTTTTCCACAAAACCCGAAGCACCCGAGCACCTACCGCCATGGTTGAGATCAATCTTAAAGAACAGCCCCAGACTCCCCCAGTATGTCATTGAGCAGCTAGCAGAACCTATACTCATGAAGGAGCTGGAGGCAGTTTATGGAACATGTGGAGTATCCACAGCCCCAGGCCCATCAGGAATGCATTATGCACAATGGATACAGGGACCCCAAAACCTCCAAGAACTCATACTCGAAATGTTTAACAACATCTTGAGAACAGGCTCCTTTCCAAAATTAGCTAAAGCAGGTTCATTCAGCCAATCCCCAAAGATCCAAACAAACCATGCACATCAGATAATTCCAGGCCACTCACCATGCTGGAAACAGGCATGAAGTTGTTTAACTCCATCATTGCAAACAGAATAAAGAAGGCTTTATCCAAACATCCAGTCCTCTTCCCAATTCAAGATGCTTTCCTGCCCAATAAAAACATTGAAGATTCATTGCAAGTCCTAAATGAAGTTATTTCCGATGCTAACAGATTCGACAAGGAACTGCATGTTGTCTACTTAGACCTTAAACAAGCCTTTGACCGAGCAGAATTTTGGATGAGCAAGCTAGCACTTGAGAAAATAGGACTGCCCGAAAACATTATCACAATCATTTCGGACATCACATCCGAAGCATCACGATCAGTCCTCACATCTGAAGGCATGACAGATGAATGGATGCTCGAATGCGGGGTGCCTCAAGGAGAAGTCCTAAGTCCCCTCAGGTTTGTGGCAATTATGGACATTCTAGCCATCTGGCTGGCAGAAAGGGCAAACGGTAAGAACCCCATGAAACAGACCTACGGGTATGCTCTAGAGAAACCGAGAGATGCCACCAGAAACCCGGGAGCAACATCACCCCAGAAGAACAGGAAATGGTTGAACATGAACTCACCGCCCAACATCTTTGCCAGATTCTTCTGTGATGATATCATCTTGATAGGGAAAGCAAGAGAGGAAGTACAGGACATGCTCGGGGTGATCAATGAGTTCATGAGGTTCATAGGGATTCCCATTAATGCTAAAAAATCAAAATACTCTCACAGGAAATCCATTAGACAGAGGGGGAAAGCAGATGAAAGGAATACCGGATTGGAAAAGAAACTCATGTCCGGAGGTATGCTGAAAGTCGAAGAGGGAGAGGAAGGGCCCAACATATGGTCTGAATGGCTTCCACCCAAGACCACTACATATCTTGAATATAGCAACAGAACCGAAGCAAACCGATATCTAGGGGTTTGGTTTGCGCTAGATGGCGGATGGGAACACCAAAAGCAGATGCTTATGAATAAGCTCACCCAAAGCTTACTGTCTGTTCAAACACAAACTCTGAACTTGAACCAGCTCCGCTACATAATCAATGCGGTTGTTGTACCAAGAATGGCATATCCTTTGAAAGTTACATCGATTATCTGCACGGAAACAAATAATGTAGCAAAAGAAATAGATGGCACCATAGCAAATTTCATCTTGAGATATTTAAACTGTCCCATAGACACAAACCATCAATTAGTTTGGACACCGGCTGCACTAGGAGGACTGGGGATTGACAGCGTAACAGACATTGCCTATGCTACATGCATCTCGGAAACATTAATCACATTATGCAACACAACAGAATTCGAATATTGGAATGACCAGATCTTACACGGCCTACACCACACACCAAATGCACACCTGTACAGAGAAAACAGTAGCACATGGAGCAGAATGGCAAGTTATGTCATGGAGAGAGAAGCAAGGGAACTCAAAATTCAGGGTTCCCCCTTATCCCACCACCTTCCCTTCAAAAAAGCCACAGCCAAGAGTGGGAACTGGTTCAAAAGGGTGAGCTACATACTGTCAAAATATGGCTACTCTATTGACACAAAGCATTCCACTCTTCAGGATTACGAGGAATTACAGACCTTCCTTTACTCATCACTCCCGAAACCTGTGTATGAGAAGATAAGTATGTTAGTGGCAACACGGAACCTTAGATACATGGGTTCCTTTCTTCAGCCATGTGGAGGGCTTATGCTCAGTTGGGAAGAACTACGGGCAAAGCATAGTCTGCAAGGAACAGAACCCCCAGCATGGTTTACAGCCCTTCAGACAGAAGTTACATGTGATGAATCAGAAGCAGAATTGCGAAAGGTTAAACCAAAATACAGAGACACTCCACAGGCTCCGGAAGAGGGTATGATGTGCTGGAAAGGAACAGGATTGGGCCAGGAAGGGATAGAGCTAGTCGAAGTCCAAAGGCTTGACACAGGCTTAGGTACCTTACAATTGAAACAGTACACCAAGGATCAAGAAGGGATATACAGACCGGACAGAACAGGACCGAAGGCCCTACTAGTTGACGAGTATCAGATACTGCAAGATGGTACAACCTTGATGCCGGTGGACCAAAACATTTTGAGAATGAATTCCAACGGTACAGCAAGGATCAACACAGGAGAAGGTTTGGGAGCCGAGATATACTTAGCATATGTTGAAAATAGGCTCAAAGACCTTTTCAGAACAAGATGCAACAACTCATGTGCAGCGGAGAACAGTGAATTTAGCTGCCCGAGTGCATCAGAAGATGAGGAACAGGGCATGCACGACAATGCGGATCATAGGGTTAGCTTTGATTTTGCAAGTGACGGATCGCTCTACAAAAGCTCATCTTATGCTGCAAGTTGCGGAGCAGCATACATGAGATTTGAAAACGGAGACATAACACCATTTATGAGCAAACACAACATACCAAGGGAGACGCCTATCACCTCACCTACGGCAGGAATCATAGATAACATCCATAAACCTAGCTCCACCACTGCAGAAATTTTGGGTCTTAGAAAGCTGCTTCAAGATCGGAAGCATGAAATCCTGAACACCTTGGTTCCCCTTACTCATGTAATTGATTCCATGGCAACTATCAATGTTGTAAACCGTGACCCTGGAACCTTAAATGTCAGGGACCTCATGCAAGAGCCAAACAGAAGGGACTTGGTAGCCATTAGACTGATTTTGGAAGAATTAGGATTTTACAATACAACAGGACAAGAGAAACTTTTTATTAAATGGATTAGAGGGCACAATAACGATAGGCTCCATGACAAAGTAGACAGAACGGCCAAAAGAGCGGCATTTAGATACAGCGGAAGACAACTTAGATTCGATGAAGACGGAGATTTAGACTTTTCTCTCCTGTTTCATGAACAGTCTGTAACAGGAGGCATCAGGAATCATATTAGGAGGCTCCAAAGATTGAGCCATCACAAGAAATGGAAAGACATGAATGGACAAGGCAGAGCACTCAGACTATTGGAGGAAAACCAAGTGAAGCCAATTAAGGATATTTCAAAAATTGCATCCAAGTATTTCACGGCCTACAGGTGCAGAGAACTCACAGGCCTGCAAGCATCCCCACATAGAGCACACAGGATGGGAATGGGAGAAAGCCCGATCTGCCAGAGGTGTGGCACAACATCACTGTGCACCTATAAACATATCCAACTGAACTGCTCAGGAGAAGGAAATGAACTACATCAGTTAAGAGAAGGCCAACAGGAGGAAATAAAAGAGACCATCAAAAAAGCCACTGCAGGAGACCCGAAATTGATAATAGAAGGCAGAAACACAAGGGGTGGCACCACCAGAGCTGCCGAGTTTTTTCCCCTAGCAGAAGTAGACAGGGACCTAACAGCCTCCAAACCGCTTGCTGCCCTTCCAGAGGCTAGCATGTACAGACTATCCAATACCAGGAAAGGTACTGTTGCAGTAGCTGCTGCACCCACCGGCATAAACAACGACGGGTGTCACACTTTCCAAGACCTACAGTACATCAAAAAGAAAGAATTCTGGAAGTTAGTTGAGTGGCACAGGCTGACAACTGATACACCCCAGACATCGATCAGTAATTACACACAACGGGCCAATGATATCCACTCAGCGCTTATAGCGTGTAATACTGAGTCGGGCGACCCGAAGAATTGTTATGCAATAAGAAGAGATTTATTAGACATCATCATAGATGAGAGAGGCTTAGGAAAGGAGGGATGTGAACTTTTCTGTAACCCCGTTAATTCACACCCAGGAATCAAGTCAAGAAGGTGCATTCCTACAGCAGCAATGAAAGAGGCGGTGAGACCCTTTTGGCACAAAGGAAAAATAGGATGGGATGGACTCGCAAGAGATGCATATATCAATAGTGTTACTGGAAAAGGAAAATGTAGGAGGCAGTACTAAACCCTCTACTTAACAGTCACTGTGAAACTACTTGTGGATAAGATATAGTGCAAGGTTCTATATTATGCTCTATATCTTATTTAATGCTAACCAAACTATGCTGGTTCTTAGGATCTATGTCCAGACTCAATGCATATTACTTGCATATAAGAATTAGGATTACATCTTTTGCCATGTCGGCTGTATTTACTCTTGGAAACTCAACTGTTTCTTTGGCCTTGGCCATTACTTATTCACTCAACTCCCTGAGTTAATCCTAGTCAGCATGGCCAAGTCCCATTAGCCTATCAGATGCTTCTACTACAGTATCATGCAGTATGAGGTGTCAGTGCTTCACTATGACACCTTATTACACCGTACACTAGTACTGTGTACTCCCACTAAGGGGGGTCTCTTCCTCAACAGGGGTCTCGGGCGCTAATATCGTAAGGCGCGTATGGCACTGCTAGCATGTATGACACTGCTGAGTCATCCGCGCATGACACAATATGTTGTCCTAGCACAACTCCCCCCCCCTTCACGTGGGAAGCGTCCTCGCGAACATATACGTTACAACTTTGCTCATCGCGTTTGCTCATCTGATTAGCTTGAGGGCTCCGCTAAGGTCACATCGCTGGCGCTCTTCACAGCGGCACACTACTCATATCAAGGCAGCTTTCGGTCTTCAATTTCCCGCCATCATGATGGTCATAACACTCGCATCGGCTACCAAGGTTGTCGATAATACGGAACAAAAATCTTTGCAAGTAGGGGACCTCGGTCAAGAGGTCACATATGCTCGTCGTGCAGGCGCACAAACTCAGTTCTCCGTTCACTACGCGTCGTCCGCTTCAACCGTATGCCATAGGTTCACCAGGTCCTCAATTCGCGTGTGTCCAAGAGCGCCCCTCGCCAGCGGCTGGGCCACGTCCTCATCATCAAAGAAATGGCTAGCGTGGCGGTGCACTCGGTGCGCTTTCTTCCCCCCCAAAAGAAAAGCGGTCCACGCCTGGACGCTTTCTCATGGCGCCGTGGGGAAGGGCGTGGGCGAGCACCTCTCGTGCTCACCCTGTAGCGACACGAGCACAAGGGCGGCGCCCCTTGTCTGCGTGTGGCGAAGCGTCCCATCGCTGGGCGCCATCTCGCCCGGAGCGTCGGCCACACAGGCCTCAGCAGCGACCCTCACGTGGGTGCTGCGCTCCGCGCTCGTCGCCGGGGCACGCGTGTGCGGTGTGACGCTCCCAGGCCCGCTCATCTCCTCTCCGAAGAGCCTCGATGGCGCCCGGTCGCCGTGCACACGCTGCGCGCCACCCCTAGGCACCATGAGTATGGCGTGCCTGGTGGGGCAGCTGCGCGTCACGCGGCCCGAGACAGCGGCCATCTATCCGGCTGCCTCGTGGCGGTGCGCTCGGCGCGCTCGCGGTGGTCATCGTGTGCCACCCGCGGCGCGCTCTCTTTCCCCCCCAAAAGAAAAGCGGTCCACGCCTGGACGCTTTCTCATGGCGCCGTGGGGAAGGGCGCGGGCGAGCACCTCTCGTGCTCACCCTGTAGCGACACGAGCACAAGGGCGGCGCCCCTTGTCTGCGTGTGGCGAGGCGTCCCATCGTAGGGCGCCATCTCGCCCGGAGCGTCGGCCACACAGGCCTCAGCAGCGACCCTCACGTGGGTGCCGCGCTCCGCGCTCGTCGCCGGGGCACGCGTGTGCGGTGTGACGCTCCCAGGCCCGCTCATCTCCTCTCCGAAGAGCTTCGATGGCGCCCGGTCGCCGTGCGCACGCTGCGCGCCACCCCTAGGCACCATGGGTATGGCGTGCCTGGTGGGGCAGCTGCGCGTCACGCGGCCCGAGACAGCGGTCATCTATCCGGCTGCCTCGTGGCGGTGCGCTCGGCGCACTCGCGGTGGTCATCGTGTGCCACCCGCG
>LGRX02014880.1:0-18014 GCA_001247695.2 Cymbomonas tetramitiformis
CCTACAGGTTGTGCCGGCTTGGCTCCCCCTACAGGTTGTGCCGGCTTGGCTCCCCGAGGCGCCCCAGTTGAGTTCACCGTTAGCGTCCATTCCGTAGATCCCCATGGAAGGATGCCCTGCATCTTAAAGTATACATACGCCCTAGGGGCCCTCAAGGAAATCCTGACGGCGCAGTTTGAAAGCATGCCCTCCGGAGTAACACCTGCGTTGATGCACGTCGCTGTTGTAGCGCGCAGGCAGTGGCCACCAGGCCACGCAGCCCAGAAACCCTCTATATATGTCTCAGAGCGCCAAGTGTTAAGGCACGGCCACTTCATTTGATCTCCCCACATCTCATAGCCGTTTGCCTGGCTCCGTACGGCGGCTTGCAGTTCCGAGCCAATGAGCACTATCTCGAGGCCTCGGGGCAGACAAGCCAACAGCAGTCGCCCCAAACAGTAGAATGTGGGCAGGGGCTCTACGGTCCTCGATGTGCGGATGAGAAGCACCAGCAGCTGCGAGCAGGAGCCTCGTGAAGTGCATGGACAGGCGGATGGCTGATATGCCCTGCAGGCGCCAGCAGGGAGCGACCAGGGCCTACCTCCTCCTGGGCACGTCGAAGATCCTCCCAGGCGCTCTGCTGCTGATCGGAGATGGCATCGGTCTCTTGCCTCTGCCGCAGCGCCGCCTCCTGCGCCTCTTGCCGCTGTGCCGCTGCTTCCAGCTGCTGCGCCTCCGCTGCCTGCGCAGACTGCTGCTGCAGACGCAGGGCCGCCTCCGCCGCCTCCCGCAGCTCCGCCGTGGCCCGTCGAGTCTCTGCGAGCCCGGAATCCTCCGGAGGTGACGCCGCTGTCGCCACCGGAACCACCGTGGGGGCTCGCGGCCGAACCGGCGTATCCTGCGGCGTATCCAACAAGCTTCAAAACGAGACACGATAGAGGCCGGCCGCCGCACAAGCATTCGGCCACTTTCCCTCTTGACGAAGCCGGTTTCATGAAACCCACAAAGGTGGAACTGGTGTGCGGGTCCTTGGGTATGCCTGAATCGCAAGTTGGTCGGGCTGTTAACCCGTGTTACGTCCACGAGAAGTAAGGGGCAACGGCGGTAGAAGCTTCAGCAAGAACAAGGCCAGCACGGGCCTTTGGCGAATACGAGCAAGGGGCGGACCAGGTTAGCTGCGTCCGTAGGAGTTAGGGGCTAACGGGCTAAACGCGTAGGACCTATGGGCTAACGGGCCTCGCTAAACGCGTAGGAACTAGGGGATTGTACATCCACAGCCAGCGCAGCAGCCCCCCTTCGGTGTCTTCCACCAGTTCCCCCTCCGCCAGTGTGTCGCTTCCGCACACCCTCCATCAGTGCGCCCTCCCCCTCCGTCCCCGAGTGGTGCACCCTCCTCCAGGTCCCCCTTGGACGCGCCCTCCATTAATTTCCCCTGTGGGTGTGCTCTTCAGCAGTTTCCCGCTTCGACGTACCTGCACGGCTTGCAGGAGCTCTTCCCGCAGCTGGTGTATTTGCGCGTCCTTCGTCTTGAGCTCCCTCTCGACGACTTCCTCGGTCGAGCGCAGCTGTGTGGCGGTGTCGCTGAGGCGCTCGGTTAGCACAGCGGCCTCACGAGCTTTGCTTAACGCCTCCCATTCCGCGGTTCGGAGACGCGCCTTCAGCCAGTTTATTTCGTTGGACTGGCGGTCAAGACAAGCGAAGGGGCAGAAGCACCCTCCAGTCCAAAGGCGTCAGTGAGGTCACTCAAAAGACGCGAAAGTGGGACAAGTTACAAGAAGCCACCTTACTATGCAGTCTCGAAACTCGCGAGCAGCAAGCACGAACAGCAGGCAGGGATGGGCAAAGAAGGCGTCAACCGCGACGAGCATACCTTTTTTGCAATTTCCTTCTCTGCGGAGTCTATAACCTTACTCCATTTTGAAAGCTGAGTGCGTAAAGCTGGACTAACCTGTTGAAGCACCAGACGCAAACGAGCCACATAAAAGCGCAAGAGCTAGACACGGCAAAGATGCGCTGAGGACGAGAGGGACGATAGAGCAAAATCTCAAGACTTGATAGAATAAGTATGTCGCTGCGTTGGCAGGCGTCGTTACGCGAGGGTTGTCACTGTAGGGGAAACATGTCCAAGTTGAGACATTCAAGAGAGAAATTCAGACCATAGCAGGGCAACTGAGGATGAAAGGGCGTGTTACGTGACTGCTGAAAACAAAATTCATATTAACCATCTGAGCGAGACACTTGCTATCGCTGAAAAGGCAGTGTTAAGTCACGGGGATAAGCAGGTGGATTTTCCAAACGGAATCAACTTACCCCAGCTGTGGCTGCCGGGTTCGAAAGAACGTTGCTGACTTCAGGCGTGAAGGGTGTATTTGGTGCTGAAGAAACTTCAGGATTCACTTCGCTATAGGAATATTGACTCGCCTTCATTCCGGAATTTTGTGAAGGAAGGCTCAGTTGGAAAGCCATGAGTGCAAGTTGAGTAAGAGAAAAGCTATGATAAAGATCTCAGTTCTCCGTTAACGTGTCATCATACGTGTCGCGGAAAATTCATCCGTTCATCTTATTCTCGAATTTGAGGTCTGCTCCGGACACTCCAGGTCCTCGTAACTCTTTTAATGTTGCTGATCTGAAAAGAGTCCGTTAGTCCAAGGGTGATCAGGACGATGGTTCCGCAACAAACTGAAACTGCAAACTCCTGGCGTGGGCAACTACAGTAGTGTCACTGCTCGGAACTACTGTACTAGTACTTGTCGTGTAGCGAACTACAGTTGAGCGTCACACTGTTGAACTCCAGCTGTGACAGGCACGAGGCAGATCCGGAGATGAAACTCTCTCCTCTCGCTCTCGTCTGCTCGTGCTCTCCTGAACTCTCGCGATAGACATCGCATCGCACATGTCATCGGATCTACATCTTGTCGTTGTGACATGCGATGGTGCCGGTGCGGTGCGGTGCGGTGTCGACTGTCTTGGGTCCCCGCCCGGGCGCGCCCCCAAGCGCCAAGGGGTATAAACTAGTTTTAAGTTTATACCCCTTGCCGCTAGAGACGCCACACGATATATCAAAGTCGTCCGATTGTGATTTTTAGGGTATCAAAATTACCGTTAGATCACCCCGATGAAGAATATATATAATACCCACGATATGTGATTTCGAGGGGAATACCTCCATTTTCAGCGATTTGTACCCCTATTTTAGCAATAAATTCGCATCCCTTTGGAGCCATACTTAAGGTGTTATCTTTTCGTTTTGTTTTTTCCAAGATTTTACACTGTAAAGGGATCATGCGCAAGTTTTATGCATTTCTGATTCGAGCGAATCTGCATCGATTCAAAGCTCCAAAATTTTTGTTTCGGCAGGGCAAATCTGGATCTTTAGGAATCGAATCTCCGTTTCTCATTGGTCAATCTGAAATTGGAAGCTCCTAAGCTCTCGATTTTACGGAGGTCATCCGAAACTCGAGAGCTCCCGGCCGTACATTGTTGTTTCAACTTAACGCTGGTTTTGGCTCTGAAACTAAGTTTTGCGACAGGTTCGGCTTGTAGCGTTGCTTTAATGCGACGCAACCTTTAGTATAATGAATACAAACACGTATTAGATGTGTACGATTTTGAGGGGCATATAATACGCATCCGAGGTCTCGCTGCCCCAATCGGAGCAGCGCCAACGAAACTCGAGGATCATCCTATGTACTTCGGATTTGTGCGGTGAGCGGGATGCTTAAAAACATCGACAATGGGAGGTTATTTCAGCGTGCCGCAAACGCTAAGATAACCTTCCTAGGTCACTTCTATAAAGTTTTCTAACTTCGTAGACGCGAACCCGCTGAGATGCGAAGAGAAACGCATCGCAAGTTTTGAACCGCTCCTAAAGAAGTCTTAGCGGCGGTGTACCCATGCATGCTCGCAAGGCTCCGTTATCTGCGTTTTGGGTCCTATCGGTGTGAAAACTTGCTAGGATAGTAGCTAAGGTCATCCGCAATGGTCAGCCACCACGCGCGGACACCCGCAAGTAATGAGCTGCCCGCAAATGCACTCAAAATAACAATTTTCTAATTTCAGACCAGCTTTTGACTCGGCTGGCTCAAAATGAATTTTGAACATTTCTACCTGCGCATGTTAACGTGAGGATGTACAATATGTCCTCCCCGAACGCCCTTTCCAAAAAACGCAGATAACGGAGATGCATAAAGCACTGCTTTTCATCCCTTGCCACAGCGAAGGAATTTGGAGGGAGAGAAAACATCCGCGCGTTGTACACATTTTAGAGTGGCGAAACGGATGAATCAAGATCGATCGAGCGATGGCGTCTCTACCCTTGCCCGCCCCGTCCTACGTCTCAAGCTCTCAACTCTGGGGCCACGGCCAGAGCCTTCGGATCGGTTAAATTTAGATGTTATGACTTAGGGTTTGTAACTGTCATGGACTGGCATGGTCTCTGAGCTTCTAAAATGTAACAAACCTCGAATAATCGAACCTCGATCGCTTCGGCCGCGGCTCAGAGCGACTCCGGTTCCGGAGTAGTCCCCCTCCCCGGTCGCCCGCCCGTCCGGTTTGCGTATGTGATGACCTCTCGTTTGTGTTAGTCCCGCACAGCCTCCGCTCTCGTCTCACGTATGTATATGAGACGTTTGATAAGGGATGCAAGTTGGGGTTTCCAGCGAACAGCGGACGGGGCGTCTAATTTCTTGCCCACCCGCCGAACGCCAATATAATTATATCCGCCGCCGGCGCCGCGGGCGGCAGGTCTTCGAGGAGGCCGCCAATCGTGTGGCCATCCGCCCGCGGGCGAAAAATCCGCCAGCGGCTGAAGTTGTGTGAAAGTGTGTACGACACTGCTACTGCGACAACGACTAGTAGTGGCTAGCGAAAGCAATAACGAATCGATGGGGAAACCCTGAGTTTGTAGTGTCGTGTCACTAGTGTCACTTGTACCGAAAGTTACATTGTACAGAAAGGTCGGATGTTGTCGATGATCGTCCATCATGGATCATCGCGATCACGATGATGCTAAATCAACATGCCCAATCTTATTGTATATGTCGTGTGACGGTCGTATGACCAAGGTGATGGAAACACCGAAATGCTTCCAGTATAATTATATTGTTGATCAGACAATATAATTATATCGGGCAACAACCTCCCGACGAGATCCAGACGGGACTTGAACCTGCGCGCTCAAGGTGCAAGTCCAACACATAGCGCCCTACACCATCAGATCTGATGACATAGCGCTATGGTGTAGGGCGCTATGTGTTGGACTTGCACCTTGAGCGCGTAGGTTCAAGTCCCGTCTGGATCTCGTCGGGAGGTTGTTGCCCGATATAATTATATTGTCTGATCAACAATATAATTATACTGGAAGCATTTCGGTGTTTCCATCACAAGGAGTAGTATCGATATTCAATATTTTCGATAGTATCGATTAATCGAAACATTGTTATTGATTGATAGGAAATTCATAGATATCGAAATATTGAATATTGATTGATCTCGGCGGCCAGTTATTTGGTATTGATCGATGCACCTGCGCAAACTATCGATATTGATCAATACCATTCGAACACCTATTGAAATCGATCAATGGAATCGCAGCACAAACACATTACTGGTTATCAATACGTTATCGATTAATCGATCTTCGACCAAGCACGTACTACACCGTCATTGGCAGGTTGGCACCAATGCCGCTTACTCACCTTTTTTTCGAAGTTGTGTCGAGTCGAGACCCCCCTCCGTGGGCTATAAAAGTCGGCAGTCAACACCCTATCGTCTAGACGTCACAATTCGAATTTCTATCGAGCTCAGATCTGGTTGACACATTTTTTTCTCCTTTCTACCACGGGCAAGCGTGGACGTGGACCGCGCAGCAAGTCTAAGGCAAGCACCGACGAGGTGTTGTTGGCCAAAGGAAAAGGGCCGGTGAAACGCACCCAGCAAAACCCTTTCGATGCCGCTAGCAGTGACGATAGAGTCTATGAAGTAGAAAAAATAGTAGCGAGTCGCACGCGGTACGGACAGCAACAATGGTTGATAAGGTGGAAAGATTTGCCCGAGGTCAGTGAGACATGGGAGCCCAAGGCGAATTTGCCAGGTTTCTTCGCGATTTCTTGTTGCTCGAATTCCTGACGACTCTCAAACTTGAGAATCTCAGCGTCATAACCTGGCAAATTCGCCAGCATTTGTACGCTCGTTGGATCGTAGTACAAAAATACTAATATACAATTTCGTATGATACAAAGCTACTCCGTATTCGATTATTGTATAATAGTACAATGCCGCAGGGGAGTCTTTGGGTGGAGACTTTGGGCTACGACTGACCCGAGGGGAGTTCAGTCAGAGCCCTGAACCGCCTGTTTTCGCCCGTCTACGAAGTCGCCCTGAACCCATCTCTCGCATGGCGGATGTGTTGTATCGCGTATCGCGTATCGCGACGTACGTGTGCCGCTGCCGCCTCGACCGCCTCCGCCGCCGCCCTGTCGAGGCGGGCCTTGAGGTCCTCGATCTCCTTCGCGGAGACGGCCAAGTCTGTAGAGATCTTGGTGTTGTACTCTTTGAGCGCCGAGGCGTCAAACTGCGCCTGCTGCAGCTTGTCAAGCAGCGCCTTGTAGTCGCCGCCCTTCGCGTTGAGCGCCGCCTTGGTCGCCTCCGCGTCCGCCAGCGCCGCCGCCAGCTGCTCCTTGAGCGACGCCTCGCTGGCCCCAAGCGCCGCCAGCGCCTCGCCGCGCTGCGCCACCTCGGCATCCGGCCGCCTCCGCGCGCGCTGCAGCGCCGCGAGGCGCTCGGCGTCCGCCGCCGCCGCGGCGCGCAGCTCCTCCAGCGAGGCGGAGTCCGCCGCGGACCGCGTGCCCAGCGCCGCGGCGTCCGCCGCCAATGCGTCGCGCTCCGCCTCGAGCTTCGCCAGCGACGCCTTCAGCGCCTTCTCCGCGGAGGCGGTGGCCTCCGTCAGCGACCCTGTGAGCGCGGCGGCCTCCGCCTCCAGCTTCGCCTGCAGCGCCGTCGACTCCTCCCGCAGCGCCGCCTCCAGCGCCTTCTTGGCCGCCTCCGCCTCCGCGAACTTGCTCAGACGCTCGCCTTGCTCTTGCACTTTGAGGCACTCTTTGCACTTGTCCACCTTGAGGCGCAGCGCCGCCGCATCCTTCGCCTCCGCCTGCGCCTGGGCCAGCCGCTGCTCCAGGCTGCTCGCATTCTGCGAGGAGGAAGCCGGCATGTCCGCGAACTGCGCCGTGAGCGCGTCGCGCTCCGCCTCCATCTCCTTCAGCTTCGCCAGCGTCTCCGCCAGCGTCGCCTCCAGCAACGGCTTCTGCGCCGCCAGCGCGCTCGCGTCCGAGAGGTGATGTTGGTCCAGTGACGCGTCCAAAAACTCGTCCGTCCGTCCAAAAACTCGTCCGTCCAAGATTTTGGACGGACGGACGGACCAATTTTTGGACGGACGGACGGACCAAACATTCTTAACATTCTAAGATTTTGATAATTAGGGCTCCCATACTTAAGCCCATACTTAAGGAGGGTAACGCGTCGGTCCGCGTCGACGCCTGCGTTTTCACATACTTAAGAAAATTTAAATTTTTTTATACTTAAGGAATATTCGCGATACACAGTTCTGACAATCGTGTACGATTGTCAGAACTGTTTCCCAAACGAATTGAATGTTTTTCTTTATACTTACGAAGCGGCGAGTCAGAGCGGTGTGGCGTACATATTCCCCACCCTCCCAACATTAATCTTACAACATTAATATTCCCGACGGTTCTGACAATCGTATACGCTTGTCAGAACTGTTTCCCAAGCGATTAGCTGCAATGCTTGGTTCTTCAAAACTTACACTGAACCCATGTCTATATAGAGTATTCCTTTCATAAAATAATTCATTTCTCATGGTACCTTAGGATACCATGCCGACTTCCCTGCGATACGGTAACCATGCTTTGGATGTCCCGCATGCGGTGCCAATCTCTCTTCAGTTAATATTACAGGCCTTGTTTCCAACCCTTACCGATACCCCGATGCTTCTTCACATGCGCAGCACAGAAAATGTGCAAACTGTCGAGCTCGGTACCGTGTTCCCTGACGGAGCTGTCGTACTTGTGATCGGTGGTGTCAGCTCAACCCCCGGATCTACGAGTGACGTGAAGACCGGTTGTGTGAATCTCGAAACAGCCACCCACGAATCTTCCCAAGCATCAGCTTCTCCGCCTCGCCCTGAAATAAAGCAAGAACATGTTGTTTGTGACTTAACCGAATCGCCCCCACCTCCAAAAGACTCGTATGAATCTACGAAATCCTCCAGCGCGGGACTAGAACCAAAGCTCAAGCACAAGGTCAAATCGGAATATGCAGCCTACAACGGACCAGCTATTCCGATTGATTTTTCGCAGCACGTTGATTTGTCCCAAGACGTAGCGCCAGTTCAGCCTGAAGAGCTTGTCGACGAACTGCCAGTGCCTCTTCTTCCGGGGGTAGTTTACAAGCCACGTGCCGGAGTTTTCTCTCCTTGGGGAGATTTCTTAAAATACGATCCGGGATCCGCAGACCTGGCTGCGCTCGTCCGACAAAAAACGTATCAGAGGCCGACTCAGTAGAACTACGCGATGTGGTGGGGCTTTAACCTGTAAGAACGTTGCATGTATCGTATATCGTCAAACGGGTGACCGGAACCATTCCGACTTCACCGGTACCTTTAAAAACCGCAATCTGGCTTGCGCCCATTGCAACGCCGAGCCGCTTCATTCTGGCAGTTGTCCGTTTTTGGTAACCACCGAACTTGACTCCGATGGGAATATCCTCGTCCTGTATACCGGCGCCGATGCGCACAACCATGTGGTATTGTCCACCGACAACCCCAGCGTGAATGAGATAAAAACGGCTAAGGCTAGGGCTGCGGAGGTTCTAAATACCGGTGGAGTGCGAAACGTTTGCGACGTGAAAAGGATTTTACTCACGGAAACCGTCTTTCCAAAAGATTCTTCTTTTGACCCTAGCCAGCTACCAGACATCGCGAGGAAAATGAAAGTGATTGATAAGGCAGTGGACCAGAATTTCGTGCGAGGTCGTCGACAGGATGAGGGCATGAAAGCCGTTTCCCAATGGGCTGCTCAGCACGGTAAGGGGCTACTGCAATCTTTCGCGGACGAGGGGAACATCGACAGTTATGCTCACACGTTCGTTATGTCCAGTGTCGGAGTGGATGGAGGTGTCGATCTCGTGCTTCGCATGAACCCGAACAGCAGCGACGACTACCTTCGCTCAGCGTACGTCCACTTGGATTTCGTACATCGCAAGGTTTCTGGGGATTGGGTGACGATGGGGGCGCACGTGTTCTCCGTAGAGGCCAACGCCCTGCTCACTATTGCCACCATGAACGTACCCAAAGACTGTACCGAAACACAGGTACTGTTTTGGACATTGGTGAAGAAGACGGTAGCAGCCGAACACCCGCGTGCGGAAGTATTATTCTACGGCTTCATGGGAGATGCAGCAGGTAAGTTTAAGATCATAATTTTCAATGGAAGAGTTTGTAAGTTACACGGTTCTGACAATCGTATACGATTGTCAGAACCGTTGACAATCGTATACCATTGTCAGGAGCTGACAAACGTATACGATTGTCAGCACCGTGTAACCTACGCATGATATACAGGGCAAGTCAATAATCATAGTTTTCAATGTGGGAGTTTGCACGTTATAACGTTCTGACAATCGTATACGATTGTCAGCACCGTGTAACCTATGCATGATATACTTGGTTTTCAAGAACTGATTAATATTTGGGGCACAGGTGCTAACTGGGCAGCGATCAAGAAAGTTTGGCCAGACCAAGATGACCGTAACAATCTGGAGTGCACGTTCCATTGGGGGCAGAACTTACATAAGATCGAATCTCTTATTCCATTAGATCTCCATGCCGGGCACAAAGACCTGTTACTGCGATGGATTTACTCTACTCCCGAGGCCAAGGTGTCCTGTGAAACTGCCATCTTCGCCTGGTATGCTGAGAAGTGCGGCAGGTCGAATCAGCCAAAATTGAATGCGTACTTCGTTTTTCAAATACGGCACGCGCACCACATTCTGACGCAATTCATGGATCAACCCGAAGACATGACCGCCGCTATCCAGCGGCCGCTTGTATGCCTTGCGGAAAGCATGCACGCGAAGTGGAGATCGTGGGGGGCATACTACTCCACGTTGTTGGAGTCGGTGGAATTCGATAGCCTCATGCAGGTTCGACAAATTTGCCTTGCGATGATCCGGAAGAACGCTACAAAGCACTTTTTGGGCGTGCAATCTCGTATTCGTTCATTGGAGGATAAGTGGGTTAAAGGCGTCCTTACTCAGGCAGAGTTTGCAGATGGTCGCGAATTAATGCAAACAGTTCGTGCTGGCGCGACAGGATGGCTTCCACGGAGGGGCATCCCTGCAACGGACACCCACCGTCCAGATAAGGTAAACCATGGGGGGGTTTCGCGCAAACGCCCTGCGGAACTTCCCTCGGAAGGCGTCGCCTCCAAGAAGACGCGCACTGCCTCGGCGGTGCCACCTGCCTCTGCGGCAAGACCTACCTCGGCGGCAAGACCTACCTCGGCGGCAAGACCTACCTCGGCGGCACCACCTACCTCGGCGGCAAGACCTGCCTCGGCGGCACCACCTACCTCGGCGGCAAGACCTACCTCGGCGGCACGTCCGGAGCGTGCTTTAGTTCGCGTTTACCCGGAAGCTGGTGGGGACTTCCAACCTTCCCTGCTTCACGTCACGCGGGCAGGCACTAACGGTAAATGCTATGGACGGAAGTCTAATGGTTCTCGTCACGACATCCCAATCGCGAAAGGGCAGCTGACTATTGGGTACACCGGAAGCTTGACCTATTATTTTCCAGCAAAAAACTTAACTCTTCGAAAGGGTCAAGTTCGCGAAGTGAGGACCACTCCCCCGATCCGGATGATTATATTCTGCTCGTGGAAATGTGTTCAAAACCCATGGTATTGTTGTCACGTTTCGATGCCTGGACTGCCCGAGGGGGGGGCGAACCGTGTACCCAAACTTCTTGTTGCACCGGACACAAAGATCCTGGAAAGTGAGGAGACTCGTCTCTGTTCTCTTGGTGTTTGCGTTGCCCATGAGGATGTGACCCCAGAAGAGGCTCGAGGACATCTGGTGAGATCGGAGAATTCGGAGATGGACGTGGAGGAGAGACTTCGCAACGGTGTTAAGGTGAAAGCGAGTGGCATGGGTTTCCTGACGAAGAAGATAGCGAATTTCTATAACGCGCTCCACAGCATGGTTAAGACCGATAACCTTGCACTGACTCAAATCCGGAAATGTGTTCCTGGTGGTGCAACCGTGTATAACTTCCGAGTTTGTCACCCTGATTCCGATGGCCGTGAATACCTCTTGGAGTTTGGACGAGAATACCGTTGTTCGTGTCCGTGTTTTCGAGAAATGGCGAGGACCCGACCTGCTCCCTGCAAGCATTTCCTTTGGCTGTACTCCGAGATATTCCAAATTCCGATCATTACGAGTGTGGGATACCTTCACGAGCCATCTCTGCTATCCTCAGAAGTTCGCAAAATACTGTCTTATTATCCTGGAATTCCGGACAACTTCGATCTCTAGTTGCTTAGCTAGAATACAAACGTAAATCTGTTATGGCATGTTATATATTTTACAGTGTATGCATTTTCATATACCTTATTCAAAACATTTTGTATACCATTGCATGTATTAGCACCCTCATCCACATTCGAGTATGATTAACCGTACGGTCCAAGCTTGACAATCGTATACGATTGTCACACGTGAGAGAGAGCCGAACTTAGCGCCGAGATCGTGTATCCTATTGCATGTCGTATAACCCTGCCTGGATATTCGCGAAGAGTTTGTCACTACTCGTGCACATTGAATATGATTATCCGTACGGTCCAAGCTTGACAATCGTATACGATTGTCACACGTGAGAGAGAGCCGAACTTAGCGCCGAGATCGTGTATCCTATTGCATGTCGTATAACCCTGCCTGGATATTCGCGAAGAGTTTGTCACTACTCGTGCACATCTGAATATGATTAACCGTACGGTTCCAGCTTGACAATCGTATACGATTGTCACACGTGAGAGAGAGCCGAACTTAGCGCCGAGATCGTGTATCCTATTGCATGTCGTATAACCCTGCCTGGATATTCGCGAAGAGTTTGTCACTATTCATCCACATTCGAATATGATTAACCGTACGGTCCAAGCTTGACAATCGTATACGATTGTCACACGTAAGTATTGTAGTAGATATATTTATAGATTTATTTATCTATATATGCTAGGAAAATATTGAAATAATTCATAATTTTAGACATGTCTACTTGGAGATTATCAAGAGTCAGAAAGCCCACTGCTAAGGCAAAGGCTGTGTCTGCCGGGCGTGACGGAGGTGCGTATCTGCATATCTATAAATGCATGTCGGGGTGTCATTTATTTCATTATTGCATGGCTCGTACAAAACAAACCGCCCGAAAGAAATTCGGAGGCACAATTAGAGATTTACAGCGTATGGCCTCCGGAGGTGCACAGACCTCTCAGAGCGGATCTATGGCATCCGGGGCAAGTGGTTCAAATGAGTTACCCGCCGCTGGTGTTGCTCCAGGTACCGCAGGAGATGCCACTCCAGTCGCAAGTGGAGATGCCACTCCAGTCGCAAGTGATGCTCAAGCTACAGCTAAATCGCCAAAGCTGACTATTAAAATTGGTGCGCCGAAACCAGCTCAGCAAGTCGTTGCGCTAATGCTCCAGTATGTCGCTACAAGTAAACAGAAGCAGAAGGAAGACCTCGAGGCACAAATTCGGGCCCTTGTGGAAGGTGGAGATGGTGGGCAGATATTTGATACAGCTGTTGAATTACTGAAGAATCAGAACGCAACTAAAACTGCTAACAGTCTTGAAAGAATGCTAGCTAGGTAGGATAAAAGTTGATGCAGTTGCCCCTGAGGAGGAGGCAGCGCCAGCGCCGGCGTCAGCTCCTGCACCCGAGGCTTCGGGGAGTGCACCACTACCACCACCCTCGCGAAAGCGTGCTCGTGACACAAAGGGTAAGGCAGCGATATCTGGGACCGCTGGTGACGACAACAGGGCAGACTACGTATTCCCAGGACCGCTGAATATCAAGAAAGTGATCTCAGAATGGACTTATCGTCCCCAGGTTAATTCTCGAGATGACAAAAAGCTTCCAGAAGTTGCCCCTCTTGGCTTGCTGATACATCCTGCTGATGTTGGGGGGGACGCAAACCAATTTTCGTTTACCCGCGTGACTTCACAAGAGGGAATAGAGAAGCAGAAGAAGGTCATCATGGAACGATGGGATGTGGACAAATCACATGTCATCGCGTGGTGGACTGGACACTATTACACGGACGAAGAGTATAGGCAAATGCTCATGTCCAAGTTTTATCCTGGTGAGTCCTCGCCATAGCTTGTCATCATTAGCATTATGCAGGATTTTGGGACTTTCCTACAAAGCTTGACAATCGTATACGATTGTCAGACTTGAGTTCATTTCGTTTGCTTACAGCGGCGGATGCGGAGGCTCCTGAGGAAGTAAGCAACTTCAACAAAATGGTGCAAAATGTGGAGACCGACTATCTCAGTCTATTCGATAGTGGTCCTGATGACTACAAGAAGTGGGTGAAGAACAAGTTCATGCGAATGCAGCTTGTCGTGGTGGATGGCCAGCATCGCTATGACGCCTGGCTTGACCTTGTCCTGGACGCAAGGAAACGTAAAGCATTCTGGAACGGTACCGGGACCAGTAATAGGTCCTCTCTGGAGGGGTTGGCCACAACGATTACAATTCTGAAGAAAGAAACACCTCTTTGTGTTTTGGTAAGCAATCCTTGTATGATATCGTTTGTTTCATTATCATTAAAATACCGTGTGTACATGAATGAATATTTTACAAGTTTCGGTTTGAGCAGAGCCTTATCGGGACACAGACGGACACCGACCAAACAGAAAGTCTCGTTGACTCCCACGAACACGATAAATGGATTTTGCTGTTGAATATTGCCGACGCCTCGGACGCACAACTGCAGCATTTTACCCAGTTTCCGGTAAGGCAAGCTAGTGCCAAGAGCAGTAACGCTTGGTATCGGAACAATCTGAGCGATACGACCGCCGCGGCCTACTCGAACGAGATTTCCAGGATTCAGGATCATTCGGCAAAAGTTGCCCTCCTCCAATCGCGCGAGCGGGATGCGCAAAAGGTATGAAACTTCGGCGCTCTCTCATGTGTCCTCACCCATGCGTGACACTCGTATACGTTTGTCAAGCTTTGGCGATAGCTTCAGTTCTCACCCACGCGTGACAATCGTATACGATTGTCAACCTTTGGCGCTAGCTTCGGCTCTGACTCACGTTTGACAATCGTATACGATTGTCAAACTTTGGCGATAGCTTCAGTTCTCCCCCACGCGTGACAATCGTATACGATTGTCAACCTTACTTGCTTCGGCCCCCTTACTAACGTGTGTCCAACGTGTCTTCCTTGCAGATTTTGCGGTTACTGGATCCAAAACTGGGAGATGAATGGCGGAAGGAAGCTCTGGAGTTGAAGAACTATCCGAAAGAACTGCAGCCTGTTCTTACCCTAGAGGCTATAAGCACCTCGCTATCAGCCTTAGGGTTTGATGTACGATATTTTTTCTTTGTTCTTAAAGTGGCGAAGAAAGGAATAGACGTGGCTGATGTGGACAAACGGAAGGAGTTCTACCAGAAATATGGGATCAGTTGCAAGGGCAAGTTTTTGACTGGCACTGAGTTCAGCACGTATTGCCATCGTCTTGGTTTCATCAAGGATGTCATCGAATCTGCCAAGGCCAGGCACAGTAGTTCCGGCAGTTGGTGGGAGACTTACGATGAAAAGTTCAGGGGGCAAAGGCGCTGTGCAGAAATTATACAACCATCACGAGATTTTCTCTTGGAAATATATAAATTAACTTTATAGTGGAGCGCCCCCTGAAAATTTCGCCTTGCGACTACACTTCAAGAGCCCGTTAACCTCCGTTGAATACCTATTGCTTCGTGCTCTACGGTATTATTTTGATGTTATTTTGATATTATTGACTGTTTACTAGTCTAGTTTTCTTCGACCTTCGCCCTCGTCGGCATCTTTGGCTAGACCTTAAGCTCCCTTAACGCCTTTGCCTTTTTTGTTCGACTTCATTCCATTCGGGAATCCCTCTTCCCTCGTCTTCAACACTACGTCTTCAACACTACGCAATGAAGCGTTGCTGTTTCCTTCTTGCACGTTCATCTTCACTTCCCATGTGTTCTTCACATTTGCGCCGTTTTTAACCCTCGTTTCCCCCCCACGGAAACTCCTCGCAGGCATACTAAAGGAGCTCCTTTGCGTTCGCCCTGTAAAAGGTAAAATTTATTTCAGCATGTTTCATCATTGTGACGTGCCTTCACTTCGAATATCGTGTATGTGTATAGGTGCTAATCAAGATTGAAGATAGGAGAGCAAGCGACAACATGCCCGCCAACAACGAGGTGCGCACCTTTTCACGACTCCCTTGTAGTGATCCTTCGGCAAACAACCTCGGACATATGTCCCGATAAATGTTGAAAAGCTTCACACCTTGGGACCGCCGGGATGCCCACAATTGTGTTTGTTGTTTGGGTTTGCGCATCAAACCCAAACCCAAAGCCCATGTTCACCTCCAAAGACCTTCATCTATGCTATCCTTCTCCGGTGATCCTTCGGCAAACAACCTCGGACATATGTCCCGATAAATGTTGAAAAGCTTCACACCATGGGACCGCCGGGATGCCCACAATTATGTTTGTTGTTTGGGTTTGCGCATCAAACCCAAACCCAAAGCCCATGTTCACCTCCAAAGACCTTCAGAGTCTATGCTATCCTTCTCCGGTGATCCTTCGGCAAACAACCTCCGACATATGTCCCGATAAATGTTGAAAAGCTTCACACCTTGGGACCGCCGGGATGCCCACAATTGTGTTTGTTGTTTGGGTTTGCGCATCAAACCCAAACCCAAAGCCCATGTTCACCTCCAAAGACCTTCGTCTATGCTATCCTTCTCCGGTGATCCTTCGGCAAACAACCTCGGACATATGTCCCGATAAATGTGGAAAAGCTTCACACCATGGGACCGCGCGGGATGCCCACAATTGTGTTTGTTGTTTGGGTTTGCGCATCAAACCCAAACCCAAAGCCCATGTTCACCTCCAAAGCCCTTCGTCTATGCTATCCTTCTCCGGTGATCCTTCGGCAAACAACCTCGGACATATGTCCCGATAAATGTTGAAAAGCTTCACACCATGGGACCGCCGGGATGCCCACAATTGTGTTTGTTGTTTGGGTTTGCGCATCAAACCCAAACCCAAAGCCCATGTTCACCTCCAAAGCCCTTCGTCTATGCTATCCTTCTCCGGTGATCCTTCGGCAAACAACCTCGGACATATGTCCCGATAAATGTTGAAAAGCTTCACACCATGGGACCGCCGGGATGCCCACAATTGTGTTTGTTGTTTGGGTTTGCGCATCAAACCCAAACCCAAAGCCCATGTTCACCTCCAAAGCCCTTCGTCTATGCTATCCTTCTCCGGTGATCCTTCGGCAAACAACCTCGGACAGATGTCCCGATAAATGTTGAAAAGCTTCACACCATGGGACCGCCGGGATGCCCACAATTGTGTTTGTTGTTTGGGTTTGCGCATCAAACCCAAACCCAAAGCCCATGTTCACCTCCAAAGCCCTTCGTCTATGCTATCCTTCTCCGGTGATCCTTCGGCAAACAACCTCGGACATATGTCCCGATAAATGTTGAAAAGCTTCACACCATGGGACCGCGCGGGATGCCCACAATTGTGTTTGTTGTTTGGGTTTGCGCATCAAACCCAAACCCAAAGCCCATGTTCACCTCCAAAGACCTTCGTCTATGCTATCCTTCTCCGGTGATCCTTCGGCAAACAACCTCGGACATATGTCCCGAGAATTGTTGAAACGCTTCACACCATGGGACCGCCGGGATGCCCACAATTGTGTTTGTTGTTTGGGTTTGCGCATCAAACCCAAACCCAAAGCCCATGTTCACCTCCAAAGACCTTCGTCTATGCTATCCTTCTCCGGTGATCCTTCAGCAAACAACCTCGGACATATGTCCCGATAAATTTTAGAAAGCTTCACACGCTCCTTGGTGAGGGGTGTGGTGAGCGGGGTGGCGCGCCTTGGTGAGGGGTGTTGTGCGCGGGGTGGCGCGCCTTGGTGAGGGGTGTTGTGCGCGGGGTGGCGCGCCTTGGTGAGGGGTGTTGTGCGCGGGATGGCGCGCCTTGGTGAGGGGTGTGGTGAGCGGGGTGGCGCGCCTTGGTGAGGGGTGTTGTGCGCTGGGTGGCGCGCCTTGGTGAGGGGTGTGGTGAGAGGGGTGGCGCGCCTTGGTGAGGTCGCCATAGAGCGAGTCACGTGGACATCGCCGAAGACATGGTGCACTCACGTGATCTTATTAGTAGCCAGCAACGGAATTCTGATGATTGCGGCGTTTTTTTGTTAGCAAACATGCATGCGATCGCCAACGGGATTCGCCATCAAAAAGTGAAAGAGGAAGACATGAAAGTCCGTAGATTGCACATGATTAGAGAGATGCGCTTAGGTTGGCGGGCGGCAATGTAAGTAAGGCATGTATATAAATGTAAATGTGTGTGGGGCATGCATTATGTTGGGGTAGGATTGTTGGTGCTACACGTAAACACGTGTTTCAGAAATGTGACCGTGGCAAGGAGAGTGTGGGCAAGTCCCCGACTACACAAAGGTATCGGGTTGGCAGCCCAAAATTTGTGTGGATCCCTTCTTGTGGCGGGCCATGGGCATTCCAAGCAAGGAGGCAACTTTCTTGATTCAATCCTTAGCCACATACCGTGGAAAGCAAGGGGGTTTGAGTAGCGGTGTTAAGCGGCAATTATAGGTTGAATACCCTTCCAGAGGGTTGTCTACTTGGGAGGAATGCCCGTCACGTGCCTGAGCACACCTAATAATGGATAACA
>LGRX02014881.1:0-13700 GCA_001247695.2 Cymbomonas tetramitiformis
CCCTCAGGCCTCAGGCTGGTGGCTGGTTTTTGCGTACGCGTGTCCCCTCAGGCTGGTGGCTGGTTTTTGCGTAGCGCGCTTCGGAATTGTTGGCTTCAGCGAAGGAGAGAGTGGTGATGTGCGCGCGCCTGGTCGTGGACTGAGCGCGATGCCGCGCGTGTCAGTTGGCTGTTAACGTTGACGTAGATTGCGCCCCGGCATTCCCCGCCCCTTTTCCCTCCTTGGGTTTGCCCGTCCGGCAGGTACATACAAGCTTTTTGTGACCACCACAACCGAGAGCACATACGTAAGGCCTACGCTTACCGATTCACCGCACCTCAGCGAGTTGCCCCTTGTTGTCGCCTCTCATGCAATGCCACCATGTTGCTGTGCTGCGGGCCATGCTGGTGTATTGCACTCGTTGTGACGAGGATGAGGGTAGGGAAGGGCTAGAATGGGCTATGGGAATAGTGGAGTTTTGAACACGCGGGGGACGGTTTTAGGGGCCGCAGGGCAAGCAAAGGATTTGGGGGCAAGTGGGGGAATGGGGTAGTGGAAACCTTAAGGAAATTGGGGGCAGGGAAGGCTTTGAGGGGCGGTTTTGTGCTAGGGGGTAGCATAGGGCTTGCGGGACGGGAGGTAGTGGGCTCCGTGGATAGGATGTGGTGCAGGGCTTGAGGATGTATGCGGTATTGGAGGGTTGCAGAGGATCGGGATAGTGGCGAGGCGGCGGGCTTGAGGGGAGGGGATTCGCCTTGTGTGTGCAGCTTCTGCATCCGTCCTTCTTCGTGCTTGCATCGGACGGCTCGGAGGACACTGAAGAGATGGTGTGCCATGCCTCCACACAGCTGTCCCCTACCTTTGCTTTCCCACACTTTGGAGGTGTCACTCAGTTTGCTTCAACTGATGGAATATGATTCTGAGTAGTTGATTGTTGGTTGTGTCTCCGCGCTCCCTCCATAATGGCTCTACCTGAAAGGGGAGTGAACATGGTGGGGCGGAGATAGGCACCATGCTTCGTGGATTTGGGAAGCTGCGATGTGGCGGAGGAGGTGTGGGCTTCATATGAAACCATGGATGATGTGGAGGTGAGAATCAGGCGCAGCTACTATCCCTGCAATCCCTCCCAGTCGCGTTTCCCATATTCACCAGTTTCCATCAAGCTCCCACTTGCGCAATGCAACCTGGCAGCTGCGAGATGTGCCAAAAAGAAGTTGTGCCGAGTTCTAAACTTCGAAGTCGGAACGCATCAGGCATGCTTATCTCTGCTGAGTGGGCGCTACATCATGGGCCGAGCATATGGCAAGGGTCCAGCAAGATGTTGGTGATGTGCTGGGTGCATGTCGCCGGTGATGCGCAGAGTGCATGTGAAGCGCATAATTCGTCGGAGGAAGGCAGCGGTCCCTCGGACAATTTCGTTGAGTCACTGGGCGATGCATTATTTGAGAGCCCTCCACCAAGTCCACCACCTCCAGACTCATCTCCAAACAGTGCATGTGGGTTGATAGCTTGTTCCTCAAGCAGATTACTAGTTGGACAACTTGGTGTCCTTGTGTTGCTGTTCAGCATACAATGAGATCAGGAGTGCTCAATACTTGGTTGTCCTACCTTCGTTCAATTGCCCGGACTCAACTAGAAGTAGATAGTAATTCGATTGTTTTACGCCAAAGGGAAGTTCATGCGCTGTGATAAAGACGGCATACTTTATGAGGGAGTGAAAACCTATTCAATTCAAGCCAAGCATGTGACAATGGAAAGTTGTATTTGCATAACTCGTTGTGGCCATTTTTGTGCGGTGCCGAAATCTGCAGCGTTGCAGCGAGTGTTACTGATACAAAATGATACAAGGCTTAATTCATTATGTGCACCGCGGGTGCTGCGTGTATTTCTCAAGTATTCGGGAAATCCCTTCTCCCGACGGAAGTGAAACCGGGAAAAAAACATAAATCTTGCTCAAACCTAATGCTGATATGTATGTGAAATTCATATAGGTTGTACGATGCGTTGCCAAAGTTTCCGTGATGTAACGCCACGGCACGTCCTCGCATGCGCTTGGCACATTATTTATTCAACATGTAATTGACTGTTGTGATACATAATGCGTGATGGTAAGCCAAAGTGGAATACTATAATTTACTGTTGTGATACATAATGTGCGCTGTAGAAATATTATGCATGAGCAATCAATTATACACTACAAAAAACGGTATGCACTGCTGGATTTGACACTGTGACACTCAAAACTGTCACATGTCACTTCCTATGGTAGGCTGGGTGACCGTCACCAGTAGACGGGAAACACCCGTTAGGTATTTATGTATGCCTCTGATTTATCTATCACACTTTATCGTTCTGATTCCGTAACCCTTAACTCAGGGGTTATCTCTCCAGTTAGATATATATTACCTCAGCACTATATATCTGCCAGGTTTGGCCCCACTTGCGCTTTATTTAGCCACTGCGAGATTGCCACCATGAGTGGCTAAGCTCGGACGCCTGGGATGGAGTGAGGCGCTCCGCGCGTGAGAGTGCCGGCAGTCACGGGTATGGCCTAAGTTTTATGGGTTGATTTACGGCACGCCGCGCCGGTTGGAAGACAATTTTCTTACGGGGCTTAACGTTGGACTGGTTTACGCTTTCTGGTTGGATCCCACACCGTTGCGTATCGGCCGCCGCTACCACACGACTTCCCGGAATTATTTGATCTCTCACGGCTGCCGTATCGGCGACCCACGCGTTTCTTGGCCGCCCGACACTGCCGCACATCTCACGTTTCATTGCCTCACTCCGCCCCTTCAGTCCTTCTCAGTATGGTAGCTTCTACTCGAGCCACCGCTAGCATGGCGAATCGCCGACGCGCACTAGCCACGATTTTTGATTCAGCAGCTGCGAGACACGCCAACACTCCAGCCACACCGCCGGCAGCTCAGCCGGCTGCCAATTCAGCAGGTGCTACGTTCCTTGCCTCGGTGCGTACACTTCAACGGGAGCACTTCGACATGAAAGTCTCCAAGTCCGTTCGTCAAAAGTTGTTCGAGGACAAGAACGGGCGGTTTTCGGCGGCTGAGGGCCACGCGTCTGCGATCTTCGCCAGGATGGTCTCTGCGCTGCAGACGGCGTTTGTCACGGAGGACATTGGTTTCGCACCCCTTTTCCTGCTGGACGATGCTACCCTTCCCATCCGCGTGGAGGCCAACGCCTTATTGTTCTCCACGCTCGAGCTCATGGTTGACCCCGCGTCGCCGGCAGCGGACTGGATGGACTCCTCGCACTCCACATTCCCGAACGACGGTAAGCGGGTGCTTCTCGAGTTTGCCCGCCGCATGATCCCAGCGGGTGACCCCTTTCAGGGCCAGGCGGACATGTTGGGCATCCGCGTCTCTGCGGGCGTGGACCCGCATGACAAGATCGGCGACTTCAACGCCGCTCTGAAGGCTGCGAGGACGCGGGCGACACTCCACGATGAGGACGTGAAGGCGCTGTTCATCAAGTCCCTCGACACCGTCTTCTACCAGCCGGTGGTATCACGGTTGCTTCTCCACGATCAACGAGCCGCTCACGACCTCCTCACGATTCAACAATGGGTGCGTGAATGCTACTCCGAGCACGTGCGGGCGGGCACCGCCACGGCGTCCGCACACCGCTACTCTCACGGCACGCATTTCATGGAGGGAGCCGCCGATGACTCCGGTGGACCCGGTGAGCTCGCGGACTTGAGGACGATGGTCCTCGACTTGAAGCGTCAATTAGCCGCATTCCTCGACACCGCCGAGTCCGGACCGGCTCCGCGGGGGTTTACTCCTCGCGCGGACAAGCCGGACCGCCGCATCAAGACTCGTTTCGCGGCCTCGCCCCTCCCCAAAGGGGGCAATTGGTCTCAGTCCATCTCCAAGAAGGTGGCCTTCCATCGCGACACCGGCGCGACCGTGCCGTACTGCCAAAATCAGGTGTGCGCGAAGGGCAAGGCGCGCCATTGGCATCGGGACTGCCCGAACGGAGGCCGGACCGGGCTCTCGGCCTACGCTTTCGCTGAGGAGGCCGAGAACTCGGTGTTGGCCGCAAAATTTCAACATGCCATCGACCACGACGACGCCGAAGAGTTCGACGCCCTTTGCATGCTCGCGGGCGGGAAGCCGGACATCTTCGCCGACCTCTCCGCGTGCTCATTCTGCGAGGAGGACGGTGAGGCCCTCGTGTCCGCCGTCACCGAGTTCTCCGAGTTGGCGCGCGCGGCTGGGGATTCGACATTCAACGTCAACACCTTCACTGCCGACTTGCCGGTGGTGTCGGAGCCGCCCGCACACTCACCGCCCGCGTCGATTGAGTCCGAGGAGGAATGGACCGGTCCGCCGAACCCCTTCTGCCCTCCTGTCACCCGCACGTTTGCCGACTTCATTGAGAGCACGGGGATTGCGTTGGTGCCCGATGAGCCGGCCCCGAGCATGAATTTGCTCTCCGCGGTTGAGGGGCCGGAACGCGTGATCGACTACAAGCCCGCGACTTACGCCACGAGCGACGATGACGACGAAGATGCCTCGGTGACACCGCCGCGGCCACGGTACGGCTGCGGGAACGGCATTCCGAGGTTCGCGAGGTCTCTCCTCACTTCCTCCTTGGTGTGCGCACTCTTTATAATTTGTGCCACCGCCGCACCGCACGCCGTTGCCGGTGTCGGTGGTGCCGGTGCGCGCACGTGCACGGGTCCACCGGTCGGTGGTGCTACGTGGACTGACTCGGCAGTCCCGGCTGCGGAGGCTTCGCCAGCTGACGTGATTCATGACATGCCGTGTGCTATTCCGCCTCGTCGCCAACGGCGGGAGCAGAGACGGCAGGGCCTCTATATGGCTCCAATGCCGTGGCATCCCGGGCCGCCGCCGCCTGCCGAGCTGTTTGAGGACGGTCCTCCACTGTCGCCGGCGTCGTCTTCGGATGACGAGGCCCCGCCGTCGGGCAGCACTTGGCAGCACCCCGGTGCAGTGCAGCCTCCTGTGATCGAGAATTCAACAATTTCTTCTACGAATGATTCACCACCGGCCCCGGGGGCCGGCAACTACTTCACCCTCACGCTGCTACGAGCCGGACCGCCAGCTCCGAAGACCTCCAGTGGCTGAGACAGATCACACCGTGCCTGCCTAGAGATTAGCTATAGTATAGCTTCCTAGATGTGCAGAAGAGCTCTCTGGATTTGAGCTGTGTTTAGGGTTTTGGCAATTAACAGCAGTATCTGACAATCTTTGCTGTGAACTGGGACCGCCCTGACCAAGAGTACAGGCCCCCAGTTGTGCTACAGTTTCCTCCTGAAGTTGAGTAGGGAGTTTGTTGCTTCGTTTCACTACTAGCTCCGGTCACCACCCTAGGTGGTGTGCTGGATTTGACACTGTGACACTCAAAACTGTCACATGTCACTTCCTATGGTAGGCTGGGTGACCGTCACCAGTAGACGGGAAACACCCGTTAGGTATTTATGTATGCCTCTGATTTATCTATCACACTTTATCGTTCTGATTCCGTAACCCTTAACTCAGGGGTTATCTCTCCAGTTAGATATATATTACCTCAGCACTATATATCTGCCATGCACCTCGTCTTGCATTGGCAGGTACTAAAAACGTAGAATTTGGTTAATTTATAGGCAAAAAATAAGCTCTAAAACAATGTGGAACGAAGAACCCAGACGCGCATGCTGGCCACCATGAGCGCCTTTCGCATTTTGCCCTGAAGTATATAGCCTTATCCTTTCGAATTTGCTGAAATCTGTATAGGCAGCCCTGACCGGGAGTCCCGGTGCAGGCCCCTATGACAGACTCCTAGGTAGCCAACACTGGACCTGTGACTGATCCGTTAGCCCGTGCTGTGACACATCAAGGTGTCACAGGTAGCTAGGACCGAGACCGTTCCGACTCCGTGACCGTTCCGGGTATATCTAGCTTAGGGTTTATTTCTTATAGGAGTTTATCTATATTGGTTCACTGACTGTCTGATATCTTGAACCGGGATATTCCAGTAGAATTTATCATCGCTGGATCTCACTACGCGGCATGATGTTATTTATTTGCCATCCGTCATTGCCAAACCCACGGTTGGGTGACTTTATTGGCTCCTTCGTTCTTTCAACTGGGCGGAGCCATCATTATGTGAGCCGGCACGTGGATCTTCATTTGCAACACTGCAGTCCATCTGCATCATTTTGACGAGTGTGGTATCCATTAGGTTTCCCGGATTAAATAAGAGTAGTGAAGCTCGATCATCCTTCTTCAACCGGCATCGATGATAGGCCATGCTTAGAGCATCAGAGTTATGGATTGCTGGCACGAAGTTTGGTTCCTCGAAAATGCGTATATGTGGGAGCTGCTTCTTCTCTATCGTTCACTATGCATACAAGATTCATGTTTCAACACTTTAATCTCGACGCACATATTATTATTATTCGTATGCACAAGATATGCGGCTATTCGCATTATGCTTCAACACTTCAAGTGATAGGCACAATAGCTGGCATATATGCGTGGAAGGGTACTTTTCTTACAGCTTTTCACGTAGCATGGCAGTATGACATCATGACACCGTGCCGATATGACAGAACCCTAGCATATTCACGATCGAAATTAGAATAGATGAAGGATCGAGTTATGCTTGGGGAAATCATATTATTGTGCTTCTTCTTTATGAATGACTTTGATGTATGAACGCACGCGATATACCATTGCAAAGCCGTCGAAGTATCCTTCCGTTAAAACGATCGGATTGGGCGTCGACATTCCAAACTACTGCAATCGCGTCTATACCTAATTTGGATTTTTTTTTCAATCGTCTACTCCCAATGGCTAAGCCGGGAGTGATGGCGTAGTGCTTCGGCAAACGTGGCAAGCGAAGTCGTGCGAAAAAAATGACCAGGATGGCCAACGATCTTTTGCAAGTTTCGACGAATTCAAAGCGGGAAATTGGGCAAGGAGGCAAAGAATTCGGCATACGTCGAATCGCCGTAATCAGTGACCTCGAGCGAAGCAAGTCAGACGAGGTGACACGCACCTTTCACGATGCTTTAGCATTTGATCCTCGACCGAGAATGAAAGTTCATTTTAAGTTGTCAACAGAGGACACTAGTTTCGTCGTCACATAAGTCAAATTCAAGACCACCGAGCCTCACAATCAGGATATACTATGAACAAGAATACATGGTATTGAGGGCTCCGGGTCACGACCTAATCAAGCCGATTTCACATTCACCAATACCAAGAAATCTAAGCAAGCCATTCTACAATACCTCAACTTGGAGGGTTGTGCTTCGAAATGATGGCACTAACCTTCTCAGAGTTTCGCCCGCGCAAGATATTGGAATTGTTGTCACAACTAGCTGTCCAAGTTCGCCGAATTGCCTCATGACATATGATCACTATTTTGGGCATCTATCGGGATGTGAGACGTCAATGGAGGGCAGGCTACGTGTACTAGTGATGTGCCTTTCATGTGAAATAAATGTGCACAAGCTGGATTCGCCAAGTACCGATAGGGAAGGTAAATCGTGCGTTCCTTCGCTAGTGAATACCAGGTATCGGGGAAACACTAGGGTCTTGATCCTCTAGTCTCGGAATTCATCGTCACAAACTTTTATTTTCCGCATCTCAAAATTATTTCAAGTCGAGTGCTTTAGAAACAGTTAGAGGCCTATATGATGCTTGTTCTTCTTGGCATACAAATCGTGGAGATCTCGCAAAGATGTTATTCTCAAGGTGTATTGAGTTCTGCCACAAGCAGACAACGTGCTTGCGGTATGAATATGTGCTACTTTTCTAGATATGCGGCCCATCCCCTGCAATCCGTGCCATATGCTAGTCCGAAGCTAACAAGCAACAAGGGCAAAATGCAAAGATCGTAAACTCCCCCAGTCTTGATAGATAGCTGACAGTTGAAGCAAGAGATCGTTGGCAACGAGGTTTGTGCAGGATGTAGTCGTTGTGTTTCGCGAGGGCACTCTGCAGAGAGCGTCACGTAAACTTTCGTCACCTCAATTTGAGTAACTTTCGCGTGCACACCTATGGGGAGAAAGAGCCAAAGACCTTTTTCTCTGAACTTTTGGTGCACACCAAGTGAGCTTGGACATGAAACCAAGCGTCTTTCAAATCGTTCTACCATCGGTAAATTTTGGAGGCCTCAACAAATAAGAGTTACATTTTTTCAACAAGCATACGTGCACTTCGCTCTGATGAGGCTCCCAACGCTGTTTCCACAAGATGGTCACCGTGAAGTTGCGCTTGACTAAGTTCCAGAAGGCGGCCGCGTCCTCGCGTTCGGGGATTGCGACGTAAATGTTGGTATCATTCGAGCTCGTGTCTACAAGCGTACTTACCAGTGCGAACGCCTCACGCTCGTCGTAGGCCACGTCGGATGCGAGGATGGTGTCATATGTGTGATCATGTGGATCGCCCCAAATAAGCTTCTCCACTTGGCACACGTCCTTACGGATTCCTGATACGGCGACATTCGCCTCCACGTTCATTTTTAACAGGTCCAGGACGCAGGCTTTGTCGGTGAGCGTGACTTGCGAGGCGCCAAGCAAAGCTGCTGCAATGCCGATGATGCCCAGGCCAGAGCCGACTTCTAGGATGCGTTTCTCTCGAAAGTGATCCTCCGGAATTTTCGCCATGTACTCAAGAAAGACGTGCGCCGCACTCCATAGAGAACTTCCTGCTCCACCGCCGAGTCTTCCACATGGATCACTTACCACTTGGATCTCAAACCGTTCCAGAAAATTCACCGTGTGGCGGAAAAAGGGATCGGACTTAGCCAGCTTCGGAGGAGGTGGCAGTCCTTGTGTCAGATTTATAACTGGCGAAGAATTTCGTTTCCGCATCGCAGATCCCCGGAAGAAGCCGGCCTCCTGTAGGACGTATAAGTTAATATATACTTTGCAGCACCCACAAAGAGGACCTACACTTTGGTGGCTCTGAGCACTTGGCCCAACCCTTGGTCTGCGTCAAGAATAGCTGCAATATGACCATGCTCGTCAAATTAGATAACACATGTTAAATAAGAATGCACGTATGCTCATCACACTAAAAACTGTGTGTAACCCGCCATTCGTGTTCTCCCAAAGTAGAAAATCAATACTTTGTGGATACAGTCGACAGTGCCGCAATATCTAGATCTTTACAGGTTTGATCGCATAATCTCCTCCGATGTCAATTCTAAGCCAATCTTAGTCATGATAACCCTTTAGTCTTTTCTGTAAAACTTGAAGTTGCCTCCTCAGAGCTCAGATTCGCAAAAGATATCAGAACTTCGCAACTAGAACTTTGTACTTTCAAGTAGATCCATCTGCATCTTCAATCTTCAATGGATATATAACGCCAATAATGAATAAACCTTTACACCAAAGATACACCCGACCCTTGAAACTACGAACTTGAAACTTGAAACGTTACTGTAGGGGTACGGGTAGGCGTGGGTGTCATAGTACTTGTCATAGTCCTGTGTCGTGTGTATAAACCATTTATAAGAGTCAAAGATCCTGGGCCGCGGCCATCTAAGGAGCTCTACGCGCAGTCGCGCACACACCCTCACGATCACTCGACAGCGACAGATCACGATCGGTCGTTTTTCACTTTTTGCGTTCAAAACGAAGGTCGAAGCAATCTCTATCTGCAATGCGAACAGACAGGCGAGGGAGGGCAAGACCCGTATGCAAGCAGAGATTGGAGTCCACACGACAGCAGTCTCTTGCCTGGGAAGTGCTAACGTGGTCGAGTTGGTGCTGGGTCCATGGCAGCCTTACAAGAATACTGCAAGAAATTGGAGAATAAATCGCGAAGTGCTGCAGAAATCTTAGGACGTGCTTGATAGGCACTTGTCAGACAGCTAAACGTTGTTTGTTGCTGAATGGACGTTCAAACTGGTATGCTGGATGGAACGTTGGTATTCCAGATCACGGACTCTTTCACGCGAGAGTAGCTCGACAAATCACACCTCAGTATCCGATTCTTCACGGCAGAGATCCAGTCGGTCGAAGCACATTTTCCTCCGCCTGTTACCAAGGTGTCTTCAAGATCTCAACAACGCGGGCTCCAGTATGCGGGAAAAGAAAACGCAGCAGCACTCCCCACGGGGCTTGAGCAAGGAGTTGGATTTTACGAAAGATTTTCAGGTTACGAGTCAAAGATTGCAGAAGGTGTCGTCACTCGCTTGTGTGTGTACACGTGCATCCACCAGGGAACGATGGTCGCTCAAGTGGAGCTCAGCCTATTTGGCAGTTCAAACCAGAAATACGGCAAAGTACATACTTCTGAGACATTGTTTTGTCGGGCACTGTACGAAAAATTATTTTTGTCTAGCGGCAATGGCGTCGAAATACCCTGCAGTGTACATTAGCTAGCCAAATTTGCCCCCGGGCGCTTGCACCGCTCTAGTTCATTTGTTCCCGGGCACGTTGCAGCTATTCAAAGTATCTACACGAAGTGCTTGTCCCACACAAACTTAAAAAAATGCTGCCGTAGTTGCATGTTGTGTATTGGTGTATCCGAAAGTGTGCTTTTGGAGTGGCCGCGTGCAGAGCCCGAGGATCTGGTTTGCCTTTGGTGTGGTCGCCGTCCTGGTTCTCTACGGCGTGATACGAAACCTGCACTCGACCCCCAACGTGGTGTTTCCTTCCGCCAATAGCTTCAGCCTGACGAACAGCTACATGTTGAATATGTCCCACCTTTCCCTCGACATGCCTGACCCCAGAAAGGCCTTCTTAGGCCCACAGTACAACACGACGTCTCAACCGGGGTCGTGGGGCCGCGTTTTCCCACCTCCGATGGAACACCGAAAACAGCTGCCTTCCAAGGCGCCAACCATGGTAACCTCGCAGGTGCGAGACTTTCTCCTCGGTCGGCACTTTCTCCTCCTGATGCTGCGTCGCTTTAACATATATTAGTGACGCTATTTCAGCCGTTCGGTATCTTCGCTTGCCCAGCGTTGTGCCACGGAAGTCACGCTGCATCGCGTGCCACCGAAGTGCCCAAGGATTCTACAGCAGTTCCCAAGGATCCTGACGCTACGCGTACCTGTCCCATCCCCCTCAGGCGACGGATGACACCCCGATAGTGCCAGCAGCTGGCGGTTTTCAAAACCAGACGTATACCTTCGCAAGGCACTGCTACGAAAACAAGGGGGACCCCTTGTGCCTCCACCCCGACACCGAGAAACTGAACCTGACAAACACCATTGGAGGCTACTTCTGTCTCGTGGTGTTCGTGGGGGCCTATCTGCTGGCGATGTGCGAGGAGAGGTGAAAACGCGCGCGCACGCGCGCGCACGCGGGAGCCTTTACGCTCTTGTCGCCATGTTAAGCCTCACGCCTTTCCCGGGTTCTACACGTGCGGCCTCACAAGCTGAACCACTGTGCTCCTCTTTGGGAAGTTGTGCTGCGCTTCAGCGTGGAACCTTCGCCGCGATATGACAGTTCATAGCCGACTACCTGCTCTGCGTTATTTGTTCTGACCTGCCGCGTTCTCCCGCTCGAGCGTCCTCACAACTTGGATCTTGGTTTTAGACGGATTGAAGCATCCCTCGCAGAAGGAACATGGGCATCGCTATGCATAAGAAGTAGTCATATATACTGCCCTGTGTGTATGCTTATCCTTGGACCGATTTGGCACCAGATACCCACAGAACGTCGGCTGCGCTATGTACCCACACCTGTGTGTGTGTGTGTGTGTGTGTGTGTGTGTATGCTCCAGTGCCTTGGGGCTTTTTCACCTGCCCGGGGGACTGGTGATCGACACCCACTTTATGGGGTACTGGCATCTCGTTGTTAACGGGGACGGCCACTGGAATGATTTGGATGATGGGATTGTGGCTGTCCCTGTGGTACCCTTCTGGCGGGTACTGCCTCTTTGAGTGCGTCGGGGATTCGTTTACGGCTCGCTTTTTGGGAGTGTCTTGGATTCGTCTGACGCTAGCTCCCTCTCCGTGTACAGTGCTCATGGTTATTACACATGCCGGGGGACTTGTGTTCTTTGACCTTGATATGAAGTACTGGCGGATCGCTGTGAACGGGGACGGCCGCCGGGTGGAAGTGGGTTTTGGGAGGCGGTTATCCCTGTGGTGCCATTCTGGCGGGCACTGCCTCTTGGAGAGCTCGGTAGATTCGTCTGTCGTGCTGCGAGGAGAGGCAGAAGGTGGTGGTGTACACCTTCTGTGTTTTCCCTTGAATTTTGTGGGGAGCACTTAGGTGCCCGCATGTTTCCTTTTTTTGACATGGGGTGTCCATGCTGTGTGGTGTGACTACATTCATGACATAACCATGGACCAACAGGTCCCATCCATCGACCGGGAGCCACTGGGGGGCATGCCAGCAGGGTCCGCTTACTCCGTAACCCAGAGACCAACAGTTGTTTGGCGATGATCGGTCACATCGTATCATCTTTCCATGCTGCTTTGCATTTGGGTTGGGAATATGTATGCGTTTGTGGTATCTTGTCATGGCCCCGCCCTGCTCTTGATTTGCTTCTCACATCCACTGGGATGATGGTGGGTTGGCTTTTGCTGGCCGATCTCATGCCGTTCAGTGTGTGTGTGTATGCTTATCCTTGCGACTCCTTTGGCACCCCGAAGCCACAGGAGAATGCACTATGTACCCACGCCGGGGATCAAAGGATTCAGCACACACTTCGGGACACCTGTGTGTGTGTGTATATGATCGTGTAAGTGTTACTCGTTCGGGCAACGGCTGAGCTGCCTCAATACAACCCGCATGGCGCCATACGCTTCTTGATTGAAGACTCGACCCAGTCATCCCTGCAGCAGTTGTACCCTCACGAATGGAAAAGGCGATGTCAGGCATGTCGGGATACAGCAACCCCTGTTAGTTTTCGAAGTCTGCCGCCCTAGTTCACCTCATCGACGTGCAGCGCACATTTGGAGACGGCTTTCTCGTGTATCAGCGTATTCTTGCAGACTTTCTCGTGTTCTCGAAATCTTGTTTGATGAGTCAGCGATGCGCGCTTCCTTCTATTCCTTCGAGGGGGTGCTGCGTGCTCTCTGCAGGCTCGGGCCGGCGTTCAAGAAATCCACTCCGATGACGGTGGCTGCGGGGCTCATCTGGCTCACCTGCGCCATAAGTTACAGTCACTACTCTCCTGATGACGTCTCTCAAGTCGCCGCCGCGGCCCGCCACAATCTACTTGAGTTTGCAGAGGTGAGGGACACATTCGTTCTGTTTTCCTGGCTTCAAACTTCAGCAGCTCCTGCGCGTCAAGGCTTGCCCAGGTCTCATCTCCCATCGCGTGACGCGCCGGCCGGCTCTCGCCTTCCTGCGCGTCAAGGCTTGCCCAGGTCTCATCTCCCATCGCGTGACGCGCCGGCCGGCTCTCGCCTTCCTGCGCGTCAAGGCTTGCGCAGGTCTCATCTCCCATCGCGTGACGCGCCGGCCGGCTCTCGCCTTCCTGCGCGTCAAGGCTTGCGCAGGTCTCATCTCCCATCGCGTGACGCGCCGGCCGGCTCTCACCTTCCTGCGCGTCAAGGCTTGCCCAGGTCTCATCTCCCATCGCGTGACGCGCCGGCCGGCTCTCGCCTTCCTGCGCGTCAAGGCTTGCGCAGGTCTCATCTCCCATCGCGTGACGCGCCGGCCGGCTCTCACCTTCCTGCGCGTCACGGCTTGCCCAGGTCTCATCTCCCATCGCGTGACGCGCCGGCCGGCTCTCACCTTCCTGCGCGTCACGGCTTGCGCAGGTCTCATCTCC
>LGRX02014883.1:0-11589 GCA_001247695.2 Cymbomonas tetramitiformis
AAACTGATTATAAAGATAAACGAATATATAATGCATCTGTGACCTAGGTATCTGTCACCAAGTACTGTACGAGTACTGGTACAGTCGAACGGAGTCATGCAAGTTATGACCTACGGTGCACTGACTCCAGCACACCACCCTGTAACTGTACGGAGTGCTGTTCAGGTGGCAGAGAGCGGCTCACAGATAAAGTCCAAAGTCGAAACAACAAACAGCTCGTAGCTGGAAACTGCTAGAGGGAGGCCTGTGCTTTAGCCAGGGCGGTCCCTTTCTAAAACTGCTGCTAGGAAACTGCTCACAAGCTAAGTTCCTACAGCTGAATCTCAAGGCTACTCAGCCACTTCCGAAGTGGTCCACAAAGCTGCAGAGTTCACCAGAGTTGAAGAAGTTGTCAGTGTCAAAGATGTTCAACCAGAACCAGAGTCCAGAAGCCATAATCCAGAACCAGAGTCCAGAAGCCAGAGTCCAGAACCAGAGTCCAGAAGCCAGAGTCCAGAACCAGAAGCCAGAACCAGAACCCGACTCGTAGAGCAAATTAAGGAATCCAGAAATGTAAAAGTCATAACCCAAGTCTGCCGAAACCAAAGAAGCAAAAGAGATGCTAAAAGGTGAAGTAAACTGAAAGTCAGACGGACAGTTGGCAGTCACCCCGGTGGGATGTACTGCTGCGGAGAAGTCAACGGCTCGATCGAGCACCACCGAACCCTGAACCGCTGACACATATGCAAGACACATGAGTGCGGGCAGGGCTAGGAATGCAAAAGAGAAGACTCTCGGCAATGTTGCCACACCGACACGTGACCGTGTAGCCGGTGGGGCCGAGGGAATCTTGTCTCCGTGGTAAGAATAACCGTCGGAGTCGTCGTCATCGTCGATCACGGAAAGCTCAACCGGGTGAATTGGGTCGTGAGAAAAGTCAATCGAATGCAAATTAAGAGAAATGATGTGTCGTCGCATGCTGGCAAGACCTGGTCCATAAAAGTGACCCGGAGCGGTTCCTCGAAAGGGGACTCGTGGGCAGCTGGGTCCGATGGCAAAACAGGGTAAAGCCTAGTGTCGATCTCGTGATTGGCAGGCGGTGGCACATCGCACACCACCTGCGGCACAGACAAAGTACCAAGATGCAGGGAGGGCTGCACACCGGACGTGGCAGCACCACCGACCTGTGCAGCCGTAGCCGCAGACCTCAGACCGTCCAACACACTACGTGCGTCGGCAAGGACACTACCCATGCCGGTGTCCGAGGCACCACGGCTCAAGCCCGCGTAGTGAGCACGTAATCCCACACCGTGCTCTACCGGGTAGGTGAAGGGGTCTGGGTCGTCACGCACCAGTGGCTGGTCGTGCTGGTGGCAGAGGTAAGCAAATTACTTGTCGTCCTCGTCGTCGAAAGCAGCCTGAAAGGCAGAAACGACGTCGTCCAAGTCCATGACGGCATTCCGGAGTCCCACATCATAAGAACCACACACCTCCGGGCAACGTGCCGTGTCGTGAAAGTGTCCAGGGCACAGGGGGCACCTCCTGAACCCTGAACGATCATCCTGAACACATCCTGAACGAAGGCCGACGATGCAGAATGAAAAGAGATGCACCGTGCCGCTTGCTTGGCACGCGATTGGGACCAATTCCCACTTTTGGGGAGTGGGGAGGCCGCGAAGCGGTGTCCCACTCGACGGTCGCGGCCATGAAACTTACCGTCGGACCGACGGTTCCGCTCGTCGCGCCATTTCGATGGCGGAAATTTGACACCACCGCCCCCATGCCGATGGGGAAAATCATCCCGTGGCGGCGGCGTGTCTCGCGCATGCTCGCGCTCGTCATGACGAAGGGAGGCAAGTAGGGTAGAAGCCTCACCAACTATACGAGCAAACTCCTCGAGGAAGTCCGAGATGCCACGCTGCTCCCCATCTGCGTACGCTAGTCCGAGAGGTGTGTGCGTCGGGATAGGGGCGGCCGCCTTGGGGCGGGTGGGAGGTCCATCAGGGTGTGAACACCACCACACCTCGAGAATGTGAGTGTATACCTCCTCGATCCCCACCTTCGCCAACTCAGTGTCAAGGCGAAGGGGGGTAATTCCCTCATGGTAAAATTCCGGGTCCCGTGCCGCCAGAAGTTGCCTCTTGGCGGCCTTGTCGTCCAGAGCCCAGCACCACTAGCCGCAATCGCCTTAAGGCATTCATCAAATTGGGCCGCGAGTGGCTCTGGATCGACAGAGGACCCAAAAGAAATCCCCAAGAGCTCCTCATGGTGGCGGAGCGGCCGATGCCCAGGAGGCAGGAGCCGCTTGGTGATCTCCAGAATAGCACGCTTACCGTCGCGCGGAGAAATTCTCGTTGGTTTCGTTCGACCCCCTTTCACCTCACTCCGTGGCTGCGAATCCGTCGCTCGCCACTCTACAATTTGCAATTTGCGTGGTGGGCCCATAAACTGTGAGATATATTGTAACGCCAATATATCGAGTGTCACTGAATAGTTTCATACAAGTGTAAACTGATTATAAAGATAAACGAATATAAAGCGGTCTGTGACCTAGGTATCTGTCACTTAGCACTGTACGAGTGCTGGTACAGCTAACGGGAGTCAGAGCAAGTTATGACCTACGGTGCACTGAATCCAGCATTCTCTTTCAACCGTGCAGTCCTGGAAATATCTGAGCTCTTTCTAGAAACTGTTCGAGGTCATCACGCGTCTATAGACGGGAACTGGTAAAAGTTGATATATGGACCGCGAGGTCAGCCGTGACTCCGCAATAGGGGAATACCAACAAATACCAAGGTGTGTATCTCGGTCCCGTTCAGCGAGTCTTATTCAGGCGCTGTATATACTGCATCGGCTGACGATTGTATCGTGTGCGTGTGTGTGTCTGTGGCAGTTTACATGAGATTGAGACAGAAAGCGCTGGTCCCTCTGAGTGGGACCATATTAAAAACTTGGACAGCTTCCTTACCCCCACCCCGCTAACACACACACACAAATCGACCTACGGGTTCCCCCATCGCTAAAAATCTGATATACAAAATAGAAAATTCAAATTCTGAATTCTGAATTCTGAAATGGAAAATGGAAAATCGACCATTACACATGCGGCTATCCATCGTCGTGTCATACTCGATACTGAATCGCTTGCGGTGACTACACCATCAATGATCGTGCAGATTCTGTGCGTCGCGCATATCCCTCGTGAAATTAAATATTATGCACTTCATTCTCGGTCGCTTCATACTCATACTGCGATTACGCTTCATCGCTCCGATGCATGCCACGTCACACTACTACATGGGAAGCGTGTAGAGGGGGACCATCCTTATTAAATACAACTGTATTCCTTAAGTACCTTCTGTATTTTGCCAGGATTTCCCAGTATTTCGGAACGCTTCCCATGTAGTGAGCACCTACGGTTATCTATGGCAGATCTGCATAAGCCGACACTACAATCAATCAGTAGAACGGTAAATGTTGCCATTATTGAATTATAGTATATATATTACTGTTTTGGATACATTCCGCGTGATCGATCAGTAGAACGTTAAATGTTGCCCATATCATATATTATATAACATATTACTGTTTTGGATACATTCCGCGTGATTTATAAGCCTATACGGCAATTGTTGCCCATATTGAATTATATTATATATATTAGTGTTTGGGATACATTTACCGTTTTTCTCTTCCGATATCTTATGGAAACCCAAATATTCAACGCTGATTGTTTTGATATTTTACCGAACATTGATAATAATTCAATTGATCTGTTTATTTTAGACTTGCCTTATAATCAAACTGCATGTAAATTTGATAACCAAATTATTGATTTAGTTCGATTATGGAAAGAACTGAAACGTATCGGTAAACCCCGAACTGCATATGTATTTTTTTGTACAACTCGATTTGGACATAAGTTAATATCCAGCAATGAAAGAATGTTCAAATATGATATTGTATGGCAGAAATCGATGAGTTCTGGATTCTATCATTGCAATCATCAACCACTCCGATCGCACGAAATGTTATACATATTCTATGATAAATTACCGACCTATAATCCACAAATGATTGACGGAATTCCTTACACAAGACAGCCTGGTCGACGCACTGAATTGTATACTGGTAACAGTCCAAGGATAGATACTATATCTAATGGGAAACGGTTTCCGAAATCTGTAATAAGTATTGCTAATGGTAATTACAAAAGTAAACACCCAACTGCCAAACCTTATGATATATTAGAATGGATTGTTAAAACTTATTCAAATGAAAATGATAATATACTGGACCCATTCATGGGCATCGGAACAACTGGCAAAGTATGCAAAGCTAATAATCGAAACTTTATTGGAATTGAAATTGATCAAAAATATTATCTAAGAACTACTTCAAATATTACCATTCCTTACCACATCTCAAGTTATGTAGACAGGGCTTACAATAAATCCTAAAACCTGACAGGGTATCTCCTTGACACATTTCACAGACACAATAATTGCATTTGCAGCAAAATAGCTGCTTAGCACAAGACATACAGTAAGGACCCATTTCACAAATATGACACTCATATTCTTCTACATTCAATAGAAATGTATTACAGTCTATACAACGAAATTCGGAGTCTTCAGTCTCCTCCTGTAACATTATTCAAAAAAAAGTTTAATCTTATGCTTGAGGATGATATGGCTTGAGGGTTGTGGGACTAATCTCACCCTTGTAAACTCTATGCATGAATGCATCAAACTCAACCCTAAGCTTCTTACAATGAGTTTCCAGAAGGGCTGTGAGAGCAGGGTCTTCCTGAAAGTCTTGGAAAACCACAGGAGCTCTTAACTTGGTCCTCCTTTGCTTATCCCTTGCCAGTTTGTCTTTCCAGATCCTATATTTGGCGACACACAACATTCTGGCAATCACCTTGCTGTCATGTTCATCATCATCACTCTCGCAAGCCTCGTCACCACCGTCATTATTGTAAGGATCTTCATCAGACTTAGAACCATCAAAACCCAGCTCCTCAGGTTCCACATCAAAATCTTCAGCAGGATCACCTGCAAAATACATTTACAATAATAAAACAGTAAGTATTTGTTACTTGCTAGTGGAACCTTCAATTTCCCCCTTGGCTAATAACTCTTCCCTCCAGGCTATTTCAGAAACAGGAACTTCAAAATCTGGCTTGTTCTTATATTCTGCCAGATTCCTCACAGTACAAGCTTTTGCCAATAAACCCCTATTGGTAACAGGTTTGACTTGGTTAGGGAGAAGACCCACTGTCAATTTCCTGAGATCAGAACGAAGCTTCATGGGAGAGTGTTTCAATGCTAAAAGCTTCTTACCCTTCTCTACGAGCCTCGCCTGCTTCTTGGCAACTGAACGGGTCACCTGTAATATTAATCAGACCGATAATATTCATCAGGAATGTTTACATAATAATCCTCCTCTGGGGTAGTATACCCACAGTAAAGGGCCTGATATGCACGGTCCTCCAAGTCATATTCCCTTTCTATACTACATTCACTTTCTATAGAAATCAATTCTGCATCTATATCTATTCTGCCTGAATATGCTATTATACATTCTATACAGCAATCTATGGATATGCAGAAAATACATCTCAACTTCTGACATGAAGAAATTGGACATGGGAATATCCCTTCAAATACATCACACATATTGCAGCAGGGTGCCTGAAAATGCACAAGTATTTGATAAGAATAGTTTACAAGAAGAATGATAATTATAACAGTAATACATTACCTTAGGTGCAGGTGCCTCCTCGGTATCAGGATCAGGTTCAGCAATCCTCTTGCCTTTGTCCTGAAAATATATTACAACAATTCTAAAAGATCTTTACATTTTTCACAATATAAGTATTTGCTAATATGTGTTTCAAACATAACTACTTCTTCTTTATTACAAAACTCATAATAAATACATTCTCCAAAACAATTCACACAATGTACCTTAACAGTAAGCTCTTGAGCAGGAGCAACAGCAGCATTAGGATCAACTTCAGGCTTCTTGCCTTTATCATCAGTAACTGCAAGCAACAAACACATAAATTAAATGTCAAAATTACTATTACTTGCTACAAATAATGTTTCTCTTAGGCTACACAACCTACCAGCCAGACAAAAAGACCAGTCATCATTGCAATGAACTGGGCATAACAGAAAGCTGTAATCTCAACCTCATACTTCAGGAGGAACAAGTTCAATTCTGCATTACCAATGCAAACAGCAAGCTTTCTGTGCACCTTGTCGTCACAATCGTTCCACCAACCAATAGCATCCACTCCGAGGTGAGTGAGATGGAAAATCACAGTGAAAATGATGGTCACAAACAGAACCCTGACAAGAATATGCTTATCCTTGATAGACTGCTGAATAACAGCAGCCTTGCCTTCTGGCTGCAGATTGGTATTGTCAAAGGCCCATTCCTGGGCAAGGTCATTCTCATGTTCTTCAAAAGATACACCATTCCCTGTACCCTGTTTTGTCTTGAACCCGGCATCAACTGCTTGATACCAACGGGTATATACACCAGCCTTCGGGCCACCCCGGATGGCATAAAGAAGCCTCTTACCACCGTGTCCACGAGGGCTCTTGAGTGGGCCTCCTTCAGTGGTGGCCTCAGTAGCACCAGGACCAGCAAGGGTTGAGTGTTTGGGAGGCATATCTGCACAAAAGAACAATATACATACACAATACTATTATTCCATTATTAAAAGAGTACATACTTATCTTTATCAATCAGTCTTTCTTTTTATATTCCTCAGATACAAAGCCTATACCATATCTAAAAGACCACTTGTAAACTAAAGGCCTCTTTTCAGGCAAAGGTGCTGCTTCTACTACTGCTTCTGCTGCTGCCACGGAGATACGAGGTTCTGGAGCTTCGGCTGTTGCAGACATAGAACGGGCTGCTGCAGACATAGCACGTGTAGTCACAGGCATAACTACCTGAAGAAAGTTGAAGTAAGTTAGAAGTCTTGAAAACCTGCAAACAAACAACAAACAGAATACAGTCACTCACCCGGATTTCTCTGAGTCAAACACCCAGTCCTCAGGCTTTCCCTCAGGAAACTCCCTGTAGTGATGGTCCCACCAACTCTTGGGTAACTCCTTTGACTCATCCGGCTTCGGATCTGCTTTCTTTTTTTTCTTTTCTGCTGCTGCTGCTGCTGCTGCTGCTTTTTTTTTTTTCTTTTCTTCTGCTTCTGCTGCCAGTTCTACCCTTCTTTTGTTAGCCATAGCTATGGTCTTTTCCTGAGGGGTCTGTTCAGCTGTTGCTGCTGCTAACTGTTCTCTCAAACTGCATATTTCTTCTCCATAGATATGCTCAGTGTTTATCAAAGTATCCTGACTCTCTTCATATTTTTCCTGCAAACTTTTCAGTTCGGTTTCCAGTTCAGTGATGCGTTGGTCTTTGTCATCCGGAGTTCTGTCAGGGGACTTCAGAACCCGGATCTTGGTGGCCGGTGCTCTTTTCAAAGCAGCTATTTCCTGGTTCAGTTGGTTAGTCAGTGTACAGTTTTCAAGGTTTGCAGCAGTCAACTGGTCAATATGTTCCTTTTTTTCAGAAAGGTCAGTCTCAGCGAGGAGAAGTTCAGCTTCGTTCTCAGAAAGGGAAACTTTCAGCTCAGAGTTTTCACGGGTCAGTTCTTCGATGCGTGCAGTCAGTTCACTGTCCTTTTCAGTTTCCTTTTCAGGGAGCCCGTCAGGGTATTTCAGGTCATAAAAACCCAACTCGTTGTCTATTATTTCACGCTGTTCTTCAGTCAATCCGGTATCCTCCAACTGACTCAGAACTTTCAGGTATTTTTCACAGTCCTCTTGCCAGCAACAGTAACCGCAAGAGCCCTTAGACTTTTCAGAGTCAGAGTCAGAGTCAGAAAGAACTGGGCGTTCTGGAACTGAAACTATCGGAATAGAACTTGTACTGGCTGCTGGTGGTGCTCCTTTGATGCGTTTCGGCTGGCGAGGTTTGGTGGTCACGGGAGAAGAAACGGGCGAATCCAGCGTGAGTTTGGCCATAGTTAAAGAGAACTGGGCACGGTTTTCTAACTGTTCCGAAAAGAAGTCTGCACGGGTCTCTTGCATACTGTCTAAAAACGCATCACACGTTTGACCTAACTCTGCGAATCCGACGTCCTCAAGAGCCTGTTCTTGATCCGCGGCCTTGCCGGCAGTGTAACAAGGTAAAACTACTTTCTGGTACAAAGTATTTACGATAGAACAATAGACTGCTGCGTCCTCCGAATCCTGTAACTTGTCGCACTGTTTAGCAAATAAAGCAGGAGCACCAGATATTGAATACACTTTTGCACACGTTTCGTCTCTGTGATCCGCGTTAGAACAAAAAACACCACCGTACGCACAAAAATTTCCACAGCGACCTAAAAAGCCGTTGTCGAAAACTGGTCTGACACAATAGGTTCTCCCTACTTTCGCCTTCCTTGAACGAAGCATAAAAGTAGGCGACTGACGCAGCGGATCCCAGATAACACCTGCACTGTTAGGCTTCCGCGAAGTCACAACAAAAGAAGGAGAAGATTCGTCCATATTTTTACCTTTAAGAAGGTTGATGAAAGCAAGCGAGCTGTGCGAAAGCTATGCTGACGGTGGCTGGCGGCGGAAACTTTTGTGAAAAGTGATGTAAATAGCCTGTTGGCGGCTATAAGACAAAGATACGATGATAAGATACGATGATAAGATAACGCCGCCAATGCTATCGCCACTTGTATCGACGGCATGACCGACGGTATGACCGACGCTTTTGGACACTTGATCTGGTGACCGCCACGTTACCGTCTTCGTGCGTGCGTACTTCGTACTAGTACTGTAGTGTCATCATAATCGTAAATTGAAAACTGTTTTTCGCTAAGTATTTCCCTGGGAATAGAGATAGAGAAAATTAAAAAGAACTTTTGCCAGTTATTTCTTTGTTTTCATTTAAGAAATAAATATAAGTATATATATTAATATGGCTTTGACTGAAGCTCAATTAAAAGCTCAAAGGAAGTATAGAGAGACTCATGTTGAAAAAACGAAGGCTTTGAACCGTAAGCATCAAAAAACATGGTACGAAAATCACAAAGAATTGCATCGAGAAAAAATGAGGGAATATCAACGATGTCGTCGAGCGATGTTAAAAAGCGTTAATTGTTGCCAGAATTGAATTATATTATATATATTAGTGATATGGCAACATTTAACGCTTATTCTTATAAACATATTTAAAGAATATTATGTATATATAAGTATATATGGATTTCGCAAACATTGATAAGAGTAAGCATGCTATTGTTAATTATCTCGGTCTCAAATGGATCAAGAATATTTCCAAAATGTATGGTGCTCAAAATTATGTCTTGTCTACCATAGAGAATGAAGAAATTCTAATAAAAGCTGAAAATCCAAATCATCAATCATCTCTTTGGACAAAAGTAAATCATCAAGAATTGTTGAAATTGATACAAAGTAATCATGGTATTTATGAAGTTATACAATCTCATGTGAAACGAAAAGTGTTCTTTGATATTGATGGGAAGGAAGAAATAAATCTAAACGTATTGAAAACAACTATTCTTGATAAATTCCCAAATGCCAATATGCAAATTAGCGGCTCAACTTTACCGGAAAAAGGAGTACCAAATTGGTCATATCATATTACCTTATCAAATTACTACTTCAAGAATTTGAATGATATGGCACCGTTTAGAACATGGACATCAGATGTCAAACACATCGATAATTCTATTTACACATCAAATAGAAACTTCAAATGTATCAATCAAAGTAAATCTAATGAATTGAGAATTCAACAATATATAGAAGGTAGTCCATTCTTAACCAAGCATTGTGTATTGATAGATTTCGATGAAGATAGTATCGATGCAAGTACATTGCATTGGGAATTTCAAGATAATGAACACTTGGAGAAACAACATTCTACAATTGATTTAAGTACAATAGTTGGTTTTCAATTGGAAATCCCGAAAGATTTCGATTGGTACACGACATCGTATCCACAAATCCTATCGATGATGCCAAACAAACCGAGAGGTCAAGAACATGAATTGCATCATACTATCACATGGGTGATAATGCTTTGGGCATATCATAGTAATATATCAATGGAACAATTTTTGAAATGGGTATCTCAAAAGGATGACGATAGAAAGCGACTTGAAAGGTACGAAGACTATTGGAATCGATCGAAGGATTCCTTCAATCCCGGCGATAACTTTATCAAGAATTTACTCTTACGATTCTATCCAAAGTTGTTTGAATATGATCGAAATTGTGTGAACTTTATTGAAAATTGTAATGTAGAAACAAACATGTATATGAATGATGAAAGATATCTATCTTGCGAAGACATTCATCAAGCATTGAATCAATCACCGATTATATACCTTACATCGTACATGGGGGTTGGCAAGACTAAAGCGACTATCAACTATCTTGATAAATATGAAAAACAATCGAGTGTTATGTGGTATAGTCCAAGAATATCCTATGCCAACAACGTTACATTTCGGTTAAATCATTTGGGTTTCAAAAACTACAAGTCATTCAAACCGAAAGACCCGAAGATTACCAAAGAGAAACGATTAACCATGTCTATGGAAAGTCAATATAAAGTCATTGATCCATTTGCTGACCAAGAAAAAGCATTTGATATCATCGTTTTGGATGAATTAGAAACTTTCAAACAGGTATTGATAAACGACACAACACACCATAAACATCTTCCGGAAAACTGGCGAGTGTTTCTCCAATTGATGAGGAATGCCAAAAAGATAATCATAATGGATGCCTTTCCTCATAAAGCTATGATAGAATGGCTTGGCTTATTGCGACCTGAAAGAGTGCTAACACTTGGTAATGAGTTCAATCCACCATCACAAAGGGTCATCAAGTACGATAACAAAGATGAATGGAGGCAATCTCTCATCGATGAATTGAACAAAGGATACAACATCACTCTCTTCTATCCATACAAAACTGACTTCAAAAAAGGAAAAGGCATCTATTGTTATGGAATGGATACATTCAAAGATATCATTTTACAAGAGACCAATTTGGAAAAAGATGATATCATGTGCTATCATGCTATGAGCGATGACAACGATAAACAAACGACTTGTGATGTAGATACCGTTTGGTCGACAAAACGATTAATCATTAGCAATGTATCGATCACCGTCGGTGTTAATTATGAACGATTGCATTTTCACAAGAAGTTTGCCTTTCTCGACCCAAATACCGTAGAACCGAGAAACTTCTTCCAAAACCTGGGGAGAGTGAGACAATACCATACCAATGAATTACATCTATTCTATAAGAAGTATGAAAAGTCCTCCGTAACCAAAGGGTTTACGATGCCATACAATGCACCCGATTGTCCAATCTATCGAAAATTAGCATTGATATATCAAGAAGAAATCTTAGCAAGGAACGACTCGGTGTATAGTTACTTTTTTGAAAAATGTGGTTATATCAATTTTGAGATGTACAATGGATCAAAGGAAATCGTTTGGAATAAATTGGACGAGTTCAATGCCACGGCGTATTTTGCATATGGAAACATCGA
>LGRX02014884.1:0-33406 GCA_001247695.2 Cymbomonas tetramitiformis
CTTGCATACATAGTGGAGCCCTTGTCACTTGCATATACAGTGGAGCCCTTGCACATATATGTGCCAAGATATGTGTGCTGAAATATGTGGGTAGCTGTGCGTGTGCTGAGATATGTGTGCTGAAATATGTGGGTATCTGTGCGTGTGCTAATATATGTGCTGGAATATGTGGGTATCTGTGCGTGTGCTAAGATATGTGTTAACATATGAGTGTATCTGTGTGCGTGGGCTATGCTTGAGACATATATCCTAGGTGGGTCATAAAGCATATTTGTTGGAATCAGGCAAGTGGAGCCTGAGGGAACGTGAGCGAGGCAAGCTTAGCTTGGCGTTTGACCAATACGCCAATACCCCATTCAAGCCGCCCAAGCAGCCAGCTGACATGGAACTTGAGTCCTGGAACGCAAAAGTTTCGTTCCTCCAAGAGCTCCACTTGCAAGCTGGCAAGGTTTTACAAGCGCCTGACAAGCTTGCTGACTGGGTGACCTCTTTCATGAACAAGGACGTCTACTTAAAAGAAATCACAAAGTTGTTCGAGGTAATAAACCGTGCCCTTGTGATGCTTGCCCTACTTTCATATATCCAAAGTGTTGTGTATGCCTTCGACATAGCTTGCGTGTGGTTGTGTCTGTCACATATATTCTTTACAAAGTTGGTGGTGCAGGAAGTGAGCCCGGACCAGCGAATGGGCATGGAAGGCAAGGCATATTTTTCAAGTGGCGCTTGCACGTGTGATGGGTGCCCTCTCTTACATTTGGATACCAACAAGGGTTTCAGCTATACCCTCATATGCAACGTTATAATTAGTGATAACCCAGAAGAGGTGTTGACGCAAGAGCAACTGGATGCATATTCCGGTGTGTATATTTGTCCTCAAACTGGTGTTGAAGTACATATATCCCACGGAGGTTTTGTACTGCACCAAGGCTCAGATGCAGATGTTGGGTTTCATGTGGGAGCTCAGCGCATAGGTGACAGTATCCCTGGACCCTTATTTCGGAGGTACATGCTAGGGCTTTACTTGAAGAACTTTAAATAGGATATACAGTAAATGCAAGGTGCATATCAGGCCACGCACAAAGACTTTTGAAGAGCTTTTTGGTACCTACTATTGTGAAGTTGTGAGACACACAGCATAGCACAAACACTTTAACTGCAGACCGGGTTATTATTAGCCCCAATTTCTATATACATAAAAAGTTTTTGCATCCTCAGGAGTCCCAGGTGAGTCTTCAAAGTTTGGTATTATCACGACCCGCTCTAACCTGATACTGTCTAAAAATATACAATCATATCGGTATGGAGGGGTGAGCCTTCCTACTTTGTGACTTTCCCATTTTAAGCGCATACTTTGAAGGTGCGTGGAGACTCCCATCCTCTGATACCATCTTCCGAAAATTGCAACGTGCACTCTAGGTTCACGGAGTCCTGCGTCCTGTGCACTATAATAGGAGAATATTGTTCTCACTTGCATATATTCATCTGGTAGGTCTGGCTCTAGGGAGGTGGCCATCCTAACTTTGACAGTATCGAATCTAGGCTCGCCATGGAACTTGGAGGCTGCACGGATGATATATGTCCCCTCGGAGTCGTCTTCTGCTGGTGGCATTGCTACAACTTTATGTATGTACACTCTGCGTCCAGCCGTGTGTCCAGCACTTTCCCCCTCCATAACGAAACTAACCAGTTTGCGTGCAAAATGTTTAAGTTCAGGTTGACTTGCTAAGAGAGCACGGACCTCTTTTGACAGCAAAAGGGGATCACCCTGTAGAAGTTCTTCATATTTTACAAGGTGAGGTTTTTTTGTTAACCCCTTAGCTGCGACACGTTGAGAATTCTCAACAAGGCCTCGAAAATGAGAGCGTGGCTTACCATGAAATTGCATACAGTAATCACTCACCTTTAAGAAAACAGGAAATTCACGCCAGCGTATTTTTACATAGAGTTATTAAATATGGGGGCGATGTATTAACTATGACGGAGTCTGGGAAAACGCTGGCTGGTTCCTTAGCATAGGAGTTCCTTATCACTGCGTGATTACTGTATGTGCGGTTGGCGCATCGAATATTGTAAGGTTTGTGGGTGCACGCATGATATATGGCTACAGGTTAACCAATAGTATAGCACATATACTAGTGCGATATATCTCTCACGTGTTAGTATTTCCAAACCCAAATTTGTCTATTTGTGTCATTTTGCGCTTAAATTTGGCTTTGCAAAGTAGCTAACCAAGCCATAAACATCCCGTATTGGTAAGCATATACGTGGCCATGTGGAAATATACGATAGAAATGGATCTCAACGCCAGTCTCGCATGCAACATGGGGTATTATATCACCACATAGTCTCATTTTATGAGCAAAATCACCTGAGTTTTAGCTTAAGTATGGAAAACATTTCTTAAGTGAGGAAAACATTTGAATCCAAGTATTTTTTCGGTGTTTTTTGGCCATTTTTTTGGTATTTTTTGGCACATTGGGCGGTATTAATGCGTACTATGGATTAGGGATAGTCTAACATGTTAATTTCCGCGATATTTTACCATGATACAAGTCAATAAGACTGCAGTCACGCATCGTACACAAGACGTATGCGTAATTTCTATGCTCAACATACTCAAAATTTTGGTTGGATAATCCATATATCTCGAGATATACGATATATATAGCTATACCATGATTCGTTGTGGCTTATTTGATGGTCTCCTATAACATACATGATGTCGCATGCGTGCATGCGGCCATGATCATGCAATACTTTGAATTGTCCCCAAACCACATATTTTTGCAAAAAATTCCAACCGCAACTAAGGGGTTAAGGCGCACTCCATGGTATCTGCAGCACGCTGTGTGATCCCAAAGCCTCCACGAGATGCACCTGTGGCAGCTTTAATAGCTTCGAGCTCCTCTTTAACCATGAGTTCACGCATAAGAATGTTGTTGGTTTGATTCACTCTGTTGTTTAAGGCTTGAGAACCACTCTTGATGTTTTTATTGGTTCTCTCATCAGAGCCTGTGTCAGTTAAGCTAGCACTGCCAACATTAGGAATCCAGTGCTCATACTGTCGCATATTCCAAAACTTTGGAAAGTTCCAACCACCTTCTTGAGCATTTCGAATAGGGAAGACAGACAATATTTTGCTTTGGGTTTGTATCCGTTTGTTTGCTAAGGTACCAAGGCTTTGATGGGAGTGTTTACGCATGTCTCTGAGCTGTCGCCATTCGTTGTAGAGCACAAATACCTCCACCCGAGAGTTGTTTGGGAAAATTCCAACGAGGACATACTGTAAGGCAAGTAGGCAACGACGCTTGCCCTTTCGTGTGCACTTATGTTTCCTGCACCAATCTGTCACACCATACAATAACATAAGAAAGGTTTTCACAAAACCTTTTGGAAGTGCTTATGAAAAAACATGGGGTATGCACATATTTCTATATGTATGTGGGTACTCGGTCACAGTTAAAAGGTATGTTTAGCTGTGTTTGGGCAATAAAGATAAATTTTGGCCCACACCTTCGCCACATTTGAAGGGAGTCCCACCGCGCTGAGCCTAGCGAGCTGCGCTAACCTTGAGTTGATCACACCCACCACGTTCGAAGACCTTGTGAAAAAAGTCTTTATATCATAGAGTAGTGCTAGTGTAAGCTGTAGCCCAACTCCACTGTTATCTTGGTGAGTGACGTCTGCACTTGAGATACAGTGCACTGGATCCGTACCCCTAAAACCACGAAGCGCACTCACGACCGGCCAAATGCCATAATGATCCTCAATCTGCTTGGCCTTTTCAACACACCCTCGAGCGCCAGTGTTTCGTATCTCGATCGCCAGGTCCACACCTTGAGCAAGCACACTGCTACGCCGTGTATTGAAGTTGCTCACTGGTTCGCTATACCTGGTTGAGATCTCTGAATTTTTGACGTGTCGGTGTATGTCGGGGGTATGCATCTTCAAGCACGCGAGGCTCCAACCTTCAAGGAGGTCAACATTAACATATGCCAACCACGGATAGCACAGTGTTCGAGGATAAGCACCAGGTTTCATAACAACCCCACTCCACGAAGCTTCCTTGAGTGGTTTAAGAATGACCTCCAGGCACTCGTGGAGGAGTTCTCGTTTTCGTTGGCGAAATTTGAAGCTATTATCTCCCAAACCGAGCTCTGGCTTAGCGTGTAGTGAAGGCAGTAAACCCAAGAGACCTCGTGCGTGATCGCTGCTGACATCGTTGATGTGCAGGGCGGGGCATTTAATCACAATGGGATGGAACTCGAACTTGCTCCCAAGCGAAAGAAGTGACCCATCTCCCCAAAAACTCCAAGGTATGAGCAAGGACTTCGGAGGAATAGAGTTAAAAGCCAACTTGAATGCCTCCCCACTTTGAAAGGTAGTATACACATGGTCGCTGTCCTCATTTGAGGGTGTTTTTTGTGAGGCTGGGCAAAGCTCAAACGGTCTGTTCCTAGGGTCCTCTACAATCTTTTGGAGCTCCACACATGGGTCTTCAACATAGTGAAGCCATAAGTCTTGACCATCGCCAGGTCTCGCCATATTTTTTGGAGGAGCCCACTTTTTGCCCTTGGAATCTAGCACGTACTTGTACATATATAGGGATGTGACAAACCGGATCTGTGCTGGAGTGAAACCTGGAGAGTGAATAAGGTTCAGAAGCTTGTCACCAAGTCGATGAGATAGACTTTTCAATATTTCGGATATAACGATTTCGTCTGGGGATAATGGAGACTGCGACTGCGTAGGATCGCGCTGTGGAGGCTCTGGGAAAATCGGATATGTTTGATCCAGGTGAGTTTCATAAGCACTTTTTTCGACCTGTTCTCCAAAACTCTCCTGTGATGCCTGTACTCCGCCTATTTCTGGTTCGCGAGTGTTCACGTGATCTACGACAAAATTATTGTTAGAATCGTCAAGGTCTTCACGAATATGCAAGCTGTCGCTGTGTAGGGTAGGGGGACTTGCATGTGTATTGGAGTCCGGGTGTACTTTGCGACACAGTGTCGATCGGAGGTGGTAATGAAGCCCACGCCTGGTCGCACATATTTTTCCACAAGAAGGGTTAGGACACGGAAAGCGCGGGGGTTGTCGCATGTGGAATATTTAGGAATTATCTCTTCGCTGGACCGGTACTGTTCATGTTTTTTTACTTGGAGGGGACTTCACAAAATACAAAAACCACCTTGAGTGTAACGTGAAGCTTCTGCCCGTGTTGGGATATTCATACGGTGTATCGCGTACTCGGTATTCGTTTCGAAGGGTACTCGGTCGATCGATGTCATAAACCGCTGGTCGCGCGACCGCGACCACGAAAGTTTGGCGTGCACTACCGACTGCGCAGGTCGATCGATGTCATCAATCGCTTGTCGCGCGACCACGAAAGTTTTGCGTTGTGTATTCGAACGTTCGAACATCGATTGAAAAAGACTATGTTGTTTAAACGAAACTCGAAGCGTTTTGAGTACAAGCCGTTGACCATAAAACAGAATAAGGGTTTATTTCACGCGCGAAAATATCAAGGATACTTTAAAGTCTTAAAATTTAGAGTGTTAGCATATGGCATCTGTTTCTCATAGACAGCTTCTCATGACGAACACTACAAGTGGTAACAAGAGAGGAAGTAAGGGGAGAGGGGAGACGCAAGATCGGAGCGGGAAAAGACAAGCTCTAAGTAGGAGTGCAGAAGCAACCAGTACAGGATACAGCAAGCAATATGCTCGATCAAGCGTAGATAGACGCGCCCCCGTCCAAAGGAACCCTATATATTACACGGGGGTAGCTACTCGAGGTGTCAGGTCGATACAAGATGAAAAGGCTCGAGAGGCACCAGCTGATGAGGAAGATGGATGCCACACTGCGGATGGAGAGGGTGGTGAGGAGATGCATGGAGGAGGTGAGGACGAGGAGGAAAATGTAGAAGATGCACATTACATGGAGGAGGAACAAGGTGGGGGTGGGATTGGCAACAATGCTGACGGTGGTGGTGAAGGTGAAGACGGTGGTGGTGAAGGTGAAGAACCAACTCCGTACTGTAACTGGACTGAACAAGAAGTATTGTGGTATAAGCATCAGCAGATGCTTTTACAAAAGAAGGTACAAGCAGCACAGGTAAATATGGACAAAAGCTACAGTCGGGTCACACAGTTAAAGAAAAATAAAATATTAATCGGTGTCATATGAGTCCTTTGCAGATGAGTCATTTGTACACTTTCTTACTCTTCCTCGTTAAAGTTATGTGTTTTAGTGTTTTAGGTGTGCTAAGATATGTGGTATGTGTTTTAGGCTGGAAGAGGCGGTGATCTTGAGGATCAAGAAGACCGTGATCAACGTGGCGAGGATCACGAAGACGGTGCTGAGGAAGGCCTCACCCGTCATTGCCCCGAGGTAAGCTGTGTCCATATGTTAGGAGTGCGAGGAGTCGTGTCTAATGCCAAGTAAGACATATAGCTTTCAAGAGTGTACTGTTGAACGTTTAGCCTAGTGGGGCACAGCAAAAACGAACTCCCTTGGCCACACATTGGTGACTGTGCCATTGAAGGAACCAGGAGTGCGAGGAGTCGTGTATAGTGCTAAGTAAGACATATAGCTTTCACGAGTGTACTGTTGAACGTATACCCTAGTGGGGCCCAGCAAAAACGAACTCCCTTGGCCACACACTGGTGACTGTGCCATTGGAGGAACCACTGTGGTCACGCTTTCTACTCTAGTAGAAGAAGGCGCCTGCACCCTTGGTCTGTGGGTTTGTTTGGAGCGCCCTTGATCCGCAAGCAGCAAGGTATTGGCCTTGCTGTTATGTATGGCATCTTGGGTTAGAGTAGGTCTGACACTCATGTGTCTGTGACCACTTGTCTCCCGCTGCGCCACGAAGAGGGTATAGGTTCAGCAGTATACCTGTGTAAGCTATATGAGCGCATGCTTTTGTGACCGACCTACCTCTCGGTTTTATCGACTGGCGATCATGAGAGCAAGATATTTGTGATGACAGTTCGGCGTCATTGGCACTTGAGCTTAACAGGCGGGAGGCGCGGAAGAGGAAACCGATGGAGGAGGTGGAGCAACAGGAGACATGGAGGTACGTTGTACTTAACATATAGGGAACCCATGTGGAATATACATATCACTTGAGAGAAAAAGAAAAAAGAAAAAGAAAAAACCACGCCCGTCGGGCGTATGAGTAAATTGATTTCCCCGGCCCTACTCTGGGCCGGACCGCCCCGAGTGGCGGCCATGTTGGGACAATTTATACTGGGTGGTTCTTGTCTTTCTCCTCCTCTTGTTTTCCTTGTCTGAGCTTTCTGTATAGCTGGTAGGTGCTGTGTGCATAGTTTACTGTCAGGTCGTGTATTCTCTGTAGTGCCTGTGTGGCCTCTTTTCTGTTGAGTCCAAGTTGCTAGAGTATGTCTTGGTTGTGTTTGTACACCGTGCCTGTTCTGCCCACTGCAAACACATGAAGTTTGGCACGGAATCCGTGCCTGCGTAGCAGTTGTAGCAGCGGTCCGTATTTCTTGTATTTTTCCAGGAGTTTGGGTCCCCATTTTTCGTCATCGGTGTGGGCCACTTCAATGAGGTGTAGGTTTCTTACCCTTGCTGGTGCTTCCTGTTGTGTGCATTCCCATCCGTCCTCCAGGTCTTCTAGACCCTCTATCATGACTATGTCTACAAAACTCGGTATTGTATCGGGCCCATCGTTTCTGCCTGGGTTGTCCTTCCCGTCGTGTCTGCATTGCCCCCTGGTGAGTATGTAATTTGGGAGTACCCTTGGCTTAGTCCCTGGGTCCCTCTTTTTTCCAGTGTAGGCGAGTACTTTGCATCCCCCTTTCCTATGGTGGTCAAGTATGTGTTTTAGCTCATCTGCGTGGGCATCCGCCCTGTCCGTGAACATCCCTCGCATTTGTGGGTTGTTGCATCCACCTAGGGCATGCCCTACCCTCATGAGGAAGCCCTTTGCGTAGTCCACCCCTTTGTGTCCGCATCCTTCCAGGGTGCACCTCCCGTTTCCTCCGGCTGAGTTTTTCGCCGTCTCATAGTCTTGTGCTGGCAGTATTCTCAGTCTGCATTTGAGTATTGTTTTTCGTACCGCAAATGTGGCTCTTTTCCAGAAGCCGTTCGCTACTTTGTGTAGTGGCGTGTCTCCTTTGAGGTGCTTCATTGTTTCGTTCAGCCAGCTGTCTGTGGTCCCGCCCTCCTGAACCGAGGGGGCGTTCCTTTTTTCCGTTCTGCTGTGTGCCATATCGTGTTTTCGCTGTATCCATCTTGTTCTGGGCATCGGGTCCTCCATTACTGCATGGACTCTGGACTCCTCTGTGACACGGTCTTGGTGAGCTTGTCTTTCTTTTGTCGGCTCCCCTTGTGGCTTTTCCCGCTGCTCAATGAGTTCATTTAGCATGTCAAAAATTTCATCGTCATTTTGTACCTCTTGGGTCACTTCTAGTTTCTCCGCGAGCTCGTTGAGTTCCTCAAATATTTCCTCCCCTCCGGAGGGTGGGGGTGGTGTCCCTGCGGGTTCGGGTTCGTCTCCTCGGGTGGGGTCCCCTTTGCCCTCTGTTTCTTGGTATTCTTGGTGCTCCTGCACCTCCCGCATAAGGAGCATCTCCTCTTCCTCCGTTTGTTCCATCATGGCTTTTAATTGCCTGTCTTCTTCGTCCCGGGTCTGGTTGGCTTGCTGCTGCTGGTTGGGTACCGGGTCCCGTATTGTCGTTTGTTCCTCTTCAGTTTGTTGCGCTTGGTCATGGTGCGCCTCCCATCCGAAGCTGCGCTCAGTTTTCAGTTGGTGGGTCCAGGTTGAGGGTTCTCCCTGGAGGTCGGTCATTTTTGCTGAGAGTCTACTGTTTTCTTGGGCTTGCCGTTCACGGAGTAGTGTGGTTACGTACTTTTGTACCGCGAGTTTTCCTTTTAGTTCTCTGCTGTTCGAGTCTTCGTCTGGTATCATGGGCTTGACTTTTATTGTCTCGTTATTATCCCACGCTTCCGTGAGGGTTCCCGTAGTACAGGCTTGTTTGGCTGCCTCGTCGGCTTTTTCGTTCCCCACAATTCCCGTGTGTGCCTTGACTTTTAGCAGTGAGACAGTGTGTCCTGCTGCTACTAATGCCTCAATGTTGACCAGTATGGCATACAGGAGGTCTCTTTGCTGGTGGTGTTCCATGTTGTGGGGTTTCGTTCTCATGCTCTCCAGTTGTCTAATGGAGTTGGCACTGTCCGTGCAAATGGTGAGTCCGTTGCCACTTGGTGGTGGCGGGAGCGTCACCGCTTTTTGTATGGCGAGAAGTTCCGCTCTGTTCACCTCTTGGTCTTCGCCTTCCCATCGAATCATGTGGGCCTCCCCTTCCCCGGTCCTGGGGTCCCATACCGCAGCTCCTGAGGCCCATTCTTTGCCTCCTTCTTCTGTTTCTATTTCTCTTTTGCTCCCGTCCGTGTAAAGGTACGAGGTTGCCTTGTGTGCCCTTAGAGGGGAGGGGTATGTCAATTGGGTTGGTGTGTTCCTCGGGGCTTGGTTCCTGGGGTCCTCTGTTTGGTCTCTTGTCAATTCCCATCTCCTTCCTTGGGCTCCCGGTTCGTGTTCGGGCCAGAAGTCAGTGGGGTATCTGACAACTTTTGACTTCGCTACTTTGTCCCATATCGTTTGGGCGTCATTCTGTCTTGTAAGCCTGGTGTGTAAGGTGTTGGCTTCCACCACCTGTTGTACGGTGGGGGGGTGTATGTTCCATTTGCCTCCTCTGCTACCGGGGAGGAGTTCCCATTTGGCTGGTCCTTCTTCCACGTGGAGGTGGCTGTCCTCCCACCAAGTTTCCACTTCCGCTTGTACGTTGCAGCACTGGGGGCAGAGGTCGTTCCTCAAATGTGGCCCTGTGCTGCACATTCTTCCCATTGCATTCGTCATGTCCTTTGTCTTAATTTCCGGGAGTTCGTATCGCTGCCATGGTCTTGTGTCCACCACACAGTCTACACTGGGGGTGCGTACTTCTTGGTTTGGTTCATTCGCATCGTGTAGGTTTGCCTCCCTCATCGGCTGTTTGACAGCTGAGGTAGTGCGGACCTTACTTTGCGGGCAGGTTGTGAGTGCCCTCCTTATACAGTCTGCGGCAGTGTCTGGGTCCCCGCAGTGTGCTTGCCATCCTTCTTTGTTGGCCACTATCAGCACTCGGAGGTTCCAGTTGCACTGTTTCGCTTGTTGGTGGGTGGCACCCATCCAGTGGTCAGGGGGTAGAAATGTGAACTTGCCTTGTGGTATTTCTAATAGTTCGTGTATTAGGTGCCCTGCATGTGCATTGTAGAGCTTCCTGTACGGGGTTTTCTCATATGTCGGGCACACCCCGACCCCGAACACCGGTTCTTGTGTGGTGGTGGCCGCTATGGCAAAGTCCAGTGCCTTTTTGAGGTCCTGTGGCGTGTATTCTGGGTTGAACTGGTAGGCTCCCAGTTTCATCCAATTTGCTGTCCAGGCCGAGCCTCTGGCTCCGAACACCTTGTCTCTGTCATACTTGGCGTAATACGTTGTGGTGTTGTGGTGGACATTGAGGGGTGAGGCGAACAGTTCGGTGGTAATTCCGAATGCCTGTTGTAGTGCCCTTTGCATCTGGGCAGGGAATGTCCAATGGTTTTGCAGGTTCTTTTTCCGTTCTTCCTTTTCTTCTTTGCTTGAGTACCTAATGAGGAGGTGCCCTATTTCCTCCTCGAACGTGGAGACCTGTATTTTATGGTCCTCCCACATTTCAGTGCGTAGTGTGCGCTGGTATGGGGTTTGGTGGTCTGTGGTGCCCACTGCCTGGGTGTACCTTTCGTGTAGTCTGAGAAGCTTTTCTTTCGTGAGGGTGCCTATGTATTTCCCATTCCTGTGGTAGCTGTGGGCGAGTCCCCCCTCCAGCCGTATCTGGCAGTGGTGCCCTCTGTTGTCCACAATGTCTTGTTCTGGGTTGGTTTCTGTCGGGTCCAGTGTTAGGTTCTCTGCATGTAGTGTGGGCCAGGCCTGTCCCAGGTGCGGCCTCCCGGCCAGTATTTCTTTGAGGCCTGTGGGGTGGGTCACCTGGGAGCCCCTTGCTCGCAGTCTTCTATTCAGGGTTAGGAAGGTGGTCGCGCTTTGGCCCCTTCGTTTGGCTAGTTTCAGGTAGTCGGTTACGGTCTCCCTTGTACTCCAAGAGTAGGAGTCATCCCCCTCTGAGTGTCTCCACTGGGTTCTGTACTGCGTCACTAGGGAGTGTGGGTCTGTTGGGTCAACGAGTAGGGTCCTCATTGCCACAATCTCTTTCGGCTTGTCAATCGTTCGGCCTTTCTCGAAGCCTGTCTCAAGCTTTTCGGCCTTGGGGTCTATTTCATCTATCCATTTGGTTTGTGAGCGTGTGTGGAGGGGCTGGGGTTCTTCCTCTTCCTCCCCCGGTGTCGGGCCGGTATTCTCCGTTTCGTTAATCCTTGTAAGCGGGTGCAGGGAGAGTTGCCTGTGAATCTCTTCCCTGGGGACCAGTCTCGCCTCCCATTCCGTCATTTTTGCTCTCAGCTGCTCCGCGTCGAGGCGTGGGAGGTTAGTTCGTATTGCGTGGGAGTCCAGCGGTCCCTCCCTGGGCATGTTCCTGTATTGTTGCTTCAGTCGTCTGTTTGTAGGACTGTCATAGAAGTCCCCCGGTTTCGCTATGTTCCTCGGTTGGGCTTCACATAGGTATGGGTATAGGTGTGCCAGGCCTTTTGCTATGGCACTGCGGTCTGTGTTGAGGGTTGCATCTGTGCATTGTTCCCTGACATTCACCTGGCTAATCGCATGTTGGCCATCTCGGGTAGTGAGGAGCGCTAGGTCCGGGAAGTGTGCAAAAAGTTTGAGGCACGTTGTGAAATTTATCGCAGTTGGTGTGTCCTTGGGTATTGTGACCCTGGCAGTCTGGTCTGTGCACATTGCCTGCCAGTCTGGAGGCGTCGGTATGTCTCCATCAATTATTTTGCCTGCTTTCGTATTTCTTGTTGTTCCCTCCATTTCTTTGTCGGACTTCCTTCTGGTCGCCCCTTCTAGCTGTTCCATTATCTTTGGTATTGGGGTTTGGAGTTGTCTGAGCATCCCCTCCGTCCCCTGGGGCGTAATGTTGTATCTGAGTAGGGCATTGAGTTTCCTCAGTGTGTTGTGTTTTGTTTGGTGCCCCCCCCAGAGTTTGTCGAGGTCTGTACAGTTCCTGCGTGTGGTGCTGTGGTATTCTACCAGTCCTCTAGTGGACCTGCTGACATGGGACATTCTGAGTCTCGACTTTAGGTTTATTTGCCTCCAAGCCGGGCCCCGTACCGTCCCCTTGTCTTATTCGCTGTGCATGGCCTCCAGTAGTCCGCTCCAAATCGACTGGGCGTAGACTGCCTGGAGTGGCACCATTCCCAAGCCGTACTTTTCCTTTTCCTGTGTGGTGAAAATGTTTGGCGTTCCGTTGCGGGGCAGGCCTTGTATATTTTTTGTGGCCCCCCTATTATTTTGTTGAATTCGTCTATTTCGCCCGCTGTGTACAGCCCTAGGTGTAATCCATATCTGAATTTCCCCAGTATTGCGGAGTGAAGGGAGTATTCCTTTTGGTCAGGTGTCAGAGGGGAGCGCAGTAGAGCTTGTATTCTGTGGTTCATCTCTTCCTTAGCGGCCTCTTTTTCCTTGTCCCACCTGCCTGTGAATGCAAGTAGTACTCCCAGGTATTTGTACGTGTCGTCTGGCTTGAGTACTTTGAAGTGGCTTAGCTTGCCGTCCAGTCCTAGCATTTTGAGGTCTTTGTGGAGTTGTTCAGGTATGGAGACCCCATTTTTTATGCCGGTTATGGCTGACTTGGTGAGGTTAATTCGGAGTTCGCTCCACTGTGAGAATGCCTGCAGTTTGTGTAGCTGAGCTCTCATGTGGTGAATCGTAGGGCACAGTATGAGTAGGTCGTCGACGAACGCCCCTGCTGTCGTCCTGAGGGGGCCTAGCCTTTCTTGTTCTGCTGCATACTTGTGTTGGTACCCATGCTCTCCCACTTCAAGCCATCTTAACAATGGTTCCTGGTATATTATGAAAAGGAGGGGACTCATGCTGTCTCCCTGGAGGAGTCCTCTTTGCACCTGTACAGTTTTGTGTGAGGTTTCCCCTCCTACTCTGGTGTTCATGGACATTGTGTCATGGCTTTGTGTACCTAGGACATCCCGCACCACCTGTGTGAGTTCGTCGGGAATTCCAAGGTACTGCATCGTTTGGAGTAGTTTGTCGTGGTCCACTGAGCCGTACGCGTTTTCGAAGTCTACATACAGGCCATGTAGTTCTCGTCCTGAGACGTTTGCATCCTCAATCGCGTTGGTTACTCTGGTGAGTTGTCGAAGCGTGTTCCTTTTTTCCCTTGAGCCTTCCTGAGCCTGGGCTAGTATTCCTTGCGTTTCGCAGAACGTGGAGAGCATGCTTGCTATCTGTGAGGTGTACAGCTTGAATACCCCTTCGAGCAGGGCTATGGGTCGGTAATTTTGCTGTAGGGTGACATCCCCTTTCTTGTGGTGGAAGCAGAATGTCCCTTTTTTCCAGGTGAGAGGGACATGCTTGCTGTTCCACATTTGCAGCATGAGTGCGTGTAGTGCATCATGGAAGTCCTCTGGCATGTACTTAAGAATTTCGTTCGGGGTCCTGGTGGGGCCTGGTGCTTTGTTGTTGTTTAGGGTGTGTACCGCTTTGCTGTAGCCCTGTCGACTTATCGTGAGGTCCAGCCCACTGGGGTCTGGTCTTGGCAACTTTATGAGGCGCTCCCTGTGAGCTGGGTCTTCCCATGGTGGAGGTTTCGAGTCGGGTGGACTTCGGTGCTCCATCCTGTATGGTGCCGAGTGGGCCATGTGGTCTGCTAGTGCGTTAGCGATGTTCCCGTGGCCTACAGCCAGGCTGCCCTCTCTGTCCTGTAGAGCCTGTATGTTCGCCGTGGGGGCATGGCCTGTTTCTTGTGCCTTGGTATATATCCTTTTGTGGTATCTTTTTTGGTTGTTCCAGTATTCCTTTACTGTTTTGTTGTTGTGTCTTTGCTTGGCTTGTTGCCAGTGCTGCTTTACTACCTTGTGCGCTGCCGACCTTTCTTTTTTGGCCTCCTCAGTAAGCCACGACACCCACTCTTTTGCATCTGCATTGTCCCTGTCCGTTGGGCCTTTCATTTCTCCCTCTTTCAGGCTTCTGAGGGTTGAGTGTTCCGTGTGCGGGTTTCGTAGGTGTCGTTTGGGTTGCTTGTGCTCCCGCATCTTGAGTATTGCGGCGTCCCTTTCCTTTCTGTCCTTTTTGCTCATCAGCAGGTCTTTTCCCACTCGGTTGGAGGTGCCTCCAACTATAGTAGTTGGCAGTTCGTCGTCCTGTAGCGCATATTTATTCGCCTCGGTGAGTATGTTTAGTACTGTTTCCCCTGCTCTGTCTATGGTGGCGTGTGCCACTTGCCTGTTGTCCTCTTCCCTGCACTGTGTGGCCATCTCTGTTATGCGTTTCAGTTCAGCGGTTCTGGCATAGTCATGTGTCCTGAGGAGGACGCCTTGGAGTGCTTCCCTGTGTGTTTTGTTCAGGGGCGTGTTCAGCTTTACATGCCCTGGTTGGGGGTCGCGGTCCACATATGGTTCGTGGGTGCCTATGCTGTCCAACTGGAGGGTTGCTAGGCTCACCATCTCGTGGTCACTCGTATGGTGCCGGGTGAGGTGTGTGGTGTCCCCCATCTCGTATTGCGCCTGCTTGTTCCCCGGTGCAAGCCATCTGTCAATGTTCCTGTGTTTCGCCCAGTTAAGTGTGGTATCGACTGGCGGGCCTACATTGTGGAGGTCTAGCTCCTCCGCAAGTTTCGCCCATTGCTTGTCAGTTTTCGTCATTCCTCTACCTGTGCTGGTGTTGCTCGCATTGAGGTCTCCTCCTATGACCACATGTTCGTTCTCCTTTCCCGCAGTTTTCCTGAGCAGGTTGGTTGTGTATTTGAGTATTTTGTCCCTGGTTTTGCACTCCTCTGCCCCTGGTGGGTTGTAAATGCCTAGCACATGGTACATCACCTTTCCCGGTAGGTGCAGCACCACATGTAGGAGGTATCCCTCGAGGTGTCTCGCAGGGACTACATGGTGGTTGTGTGCGTGGCTGTAGGGGTTGCCGAGGAGTATTGCCACTCCTCCTTTCATTGCCTGTTCAGCCGTGCCTTCTGCTTTCTGCACCTCAGTTTTGGTGCCTATTGCAGTGTATTGCATGTCTCTGAATCTTCTCATTACACTGTCGTGTGCATGTTTCACTTCCGTGAGTACAATTACTTGTAGACTCTGTTGGTTTTGGCTTCTTTTGTTAATGACCTCGGCAAGGTCAAGGCAGGCATCACTTTGTCCCGCCACATTCCATGTGAGCATGTGTAGACGGTCCTTTCCTATGTCAGTCTTTGTTGGCTCTGTGAGAGGGGTTTGGTATTCTCGGGAGTCCTGGCACGCCTCTGGTGTTTCCAGACGTGTGTCCACAAATCTTTCCCATCTTGCTGTTGGTTCGTCCTGTGTTTGCTCCCATTCTTCGTTTAGGTGGGTTTCCTGTGCTTGCTGCTCCTCAGGTGTCTGCCCGTCATTACCTGGGGGTGTTGTGGGGGCTAATCTATGTAGCCATTCCCATAGGCCTGGTTGCTTCGTAGTAGTTTTGCGTCCCCTTTCCTGGGTTTGTGGTGCCTGTTTTCCGGCCTCTAGGTTTGTGTTCAGGCCATCCGCAGGCCTCTGGGTCTCTGCCGCTCGCTGGCTTTCCACCCGTGTCCGGCTTTGCCCCTCGGCAGTGGTTATCATCTCTTTTACTGGCTGCTGTATGGACTTTCTATAGGCGGTTATCGCCGTTCTGTCGGTGGCCCCCCATTTGCTGACCGCCTCGTTGAAGTGGGTGGGCCAATGCCCCCCTGGGCATGTTTTTTGGTAGTGCATCCAAGCTTCTGCGGCCATCAGTACCCATACCCCGCAGCTGTATTGGTCCTGCGCGCTTTGGTTGCCCACATTCATCAATTCCACTGTTACTTGTTTGTTGAGTGTCTCGGCCAGGTGCTCCGTCCAGTTGGTTATTTCCGCTGTTAGCCTTTTGGTGTTGCGTGACGTTGCATTGGTTTTCCCATTCGAGGAGTCATATATCCAGAACTTCAGTTTGTCATTTCCTTTGTCTGGTCCGGCCAGCACTGCCCTCCAGTGTTTGCCATCGCAAACCGGTATGCAGAAGCCCCGGGAGTTCCCGAGTAGCTGCAGTGCCTTCGTTGTGTGCGGTTCTCTGTTGTTACCCGGTTTCAGTGTTTCTCTCATTGTGGCTATTACCAGGGGGGGCAGTGGGTCATCTTCATACAGTGAGTGGGCATGTTGCATTTGGAACATGTTCAGTCGGCCTTTCTTTTCGAACAGTCCCTTCGTAGTGGTGTCGTACGGGTACAATTCCGTGTGGTTCTGACTCCCCCCGCCCGTCATGTTTGTTTTCCAGCATCGGGTGTGCCGCCTCATCCTTTGCTCAATCTCCCGCATTAGTGGTCTGCCTTTTGTTGGGGTGCCTTCCTTTATCGCGGTTACTGCGTGTTCCGGTCTCCTTGTTCTAACTAGGAAGGGTTTACCGTTACGGTAAATTATCTTGAGTAATTTGTAGCCATGGGGTGGTCGTGTCCACCGTGCCGCTGCATTCCTCGCTGTGGCCCGTTTTCTTCGTGTTCTGCGGCTGCGCGTTATGTTGTTGCTGTTTGTGTTGTGTGTTCCCCACATGCTACCAATTTTCCTACTTGTTGTTAGTGTAATCATCAGTATAGCGAGTATCGGGGTTATGGCAAATGCAGCGTTCCATAGTGGCCTGGTAGCTTCGTGTCGTGCCCCCCTTGGGTAGTGTGGTTCTGCTCCATGTCGTGTTGCTCTCGGGTTGTGTGGTGCTGCTCGCATTCGTGAGTTTATGGTTACAGCGTTACATTGCCCTAAATCCCTTTCTGTAACACCCCTAGCACTTTTCCCAGGGTGGGCCCCGTTTTTTATGTGTATTTTCCTGGTTGTGTAAAAATTTTTGGGCGTTTGGGCGTGTTTTCGAAAAAAGGTTGTTTTTACGTGGAGCAATTTCGGGAATTCGCTTGTGGTCGAATGTCGGCAGTTTGCTCTCATTTTTTGTGTGTGGCTGCCTCCCACTCTTCTTAGCATATTCCCAAAGTTTTTCGGCGTTCCTATCATTCTGCTGGCCTGTGTGGAGTCGGTTGTACCATTATTTGGTAGGGTTTCAGTAGGGTTGGTGCTTATATTGTGGTGGGGGCCCTTTGGTTTGCAGGGCGGGGGCTTATGTAGCTTGTCCCTGCTTGTTTGGCATAGTTTCTGGTCGGGGTGCTTGTTTCTACCCCCCTTCACCTGTTTTTGTTGCGCCCACTGCGCTTGTGTTGCCGTCGAGTTAACCGTTACAGCGTTACACTGCCCTAAAGTCCCTGTTGTAACGCCCTTGACATCTATTTCTTGGTGGGCCCCCCCTGGTATATGTCGTCCCTTTGGTGTGCCAAAATTTCGGGGGGTTTCGGAATGTTCTGCGAAATTTATCATTTTTACGTAGAGCAGTTTTAGGAATTCGCTTGTGGTCGAAGGTTGGCGGTCGGTCCTGGCATTTCGCACATCGCTTTCCCTTGCTTTGCTGAGCCATCCTACAAAGTTTTTCGTCAACCCTTCCCACCCATTGGGTGTTGTGTGGCTATTTGTGGCCGTCCCCCTTAGGGTTACTGTAGGGTTCATACTACTATTGTTGGGGTTGCCAGTTATGTGGTGTGAAAAGTGGTTTAAGCTCATGTTAATTTTTGTATCTTCGTGGTTATCATTGGGGAAGTTATAACTGTATATGGTGTGGCCATTCTCGCTGAATATGGTGTGGCCATTTCGCCTGTGCTCGGAGGTAGGCATAATAGCACATTCATGGGCATGGGGACTCTTTGTCTGCCGGGGTGTTGCTATTAGTTTTCGGTTAGTTTGTAGTAAGTTATTATGGTGAATTGACATTTTCCTTTCGAACGGTGTGTGGTTAATGCTCGGTCCCCCGGCGTGGTCAGTGTGGGAGGTGCTTGCTGGGTGCATGTATTCACAGCGTTTGTCAGTGGCAGTTGCAATGGCAGGCAGAGACAACATAAATATTACTTTGAGTTGTAAGTTCAGGCTAGCTTTACTAGGTCTGCTTTCAATATCCCTTCTCTTGCTGTGAGACCCTGCAGCTGGCTCTGTTATGCCACCCTGTCTTGCAGGCCTGCTGCTTCCTTGGTCCTCTGCAGCACAGATGTTATTTGTTAGTGCAGTGGGGGTGTGATTCCACTGGCAAGGTGTGGTGGGTTGTGATGTGGGTTGGTCAGTAGGGCAGGGGGTTGTATGATTACTCACCTTCCTAGTGAGTGGCGGGGCTGATCGGGGGCTCTCAGGTTGTGCCCCCTCCTGTGCTGTCGCCTGTGCGCCCCCTTGTGCCCTCCGCTTCGCCGGTGGCTCGGCGTCGATCGCCCGGCCCCCCGTGTTGGTTGCTGGTCTCTTTGGCGGGGGCTGGCTCCTCTTGGGGTCGGGTTTCTTGCCAGTGTAGGGGATGCCCCGGTACTGATCGTCCTCCTCTGCAGTCTGTGGTGATTTTTTCGTGAAGTGAAGCGGATGATCAGGTGCCTGTTGTTTTCCTTCTCCTGTCAGGCGATCGGTGAGCGCCCGGAGGGTGTTCACCATGGCACCACCGGTTTCCTGGTATGTTTTATGGAAGCCTCTTACCTCTTGAGTGATTTCTGTATGGCGCACCCCAGCGTTGCGCTCCTGTTCTCTGTGCAGGTCTCGGAGTTCGTCCAGCGTGACGGGCTTGGACTCGTTGAACTTCTCCAGCTGCTTGTTGATGTTTTTTAGCAGCTTCTTGGTCTCTGGGGTGGGCTGCTTGCTGGTGGCTACAGCCTGCTGGAAGACCTCGTCGGCTTTTGATCCCACTTTATTGATGAACTGGGAGGCCACTACCTCGGCTATGTGGTCGATTCTTCCCCCACGCGCCTCCCTGCCTCGTGCTGCTCGTGGGGCTTGACGTTGTTTGGTGCCCGCCCCTTGGGCGCTCCACCTCCCCACCTCAACCGTGATCGTGGTGGAGATGTGTCGGCCAGCGTCGTCTACCCCTGGCAGTACTCGCACCGTCTGTTTACCTGCGTCGGCGATCGCTTCGTACGCCTCCTCCGCCAGTATGGCGTAGTAGTTGATCGAATACCCACCCCCGTTGCGCTTCCACTGCAGCAGAGACGATGGGTCCCCGGGCGTCGAAGGTGCCCACTGCCGGGACGGTACGTGGAAGTCAAAGATGTTTTCGATGCCCTTGAGGGCAGTGGTGTTGGCTGTAAGCTTCTCGATGTGCTCTACGACGGCCTGCACGATGTGGCTTCGGTGATGGTCGTGCAGTATCTGCTTCCTGTCCGTGATGGCCACCTCCCGGGCTGCGACCTCGTCGCTGACCTCCTTGCTGGGTAGCCAGCAAGTGGTCGTGGCCACACCCCAGGGGTACGGGTGTTGCACGATGAGCTCCGCTGCAGCCGGTGAGACTGCCTCCAGTAGTATCACCTCCCTGAGGGCTGCGTCTTCCGGAGATTCTCTCACCGTACCTTTGCGGATCCTGTCAACCAGGTGCCCGAGCTCGTGCCTTGACTCTTGTCTCTCGATGACGGAGGTCGCCAGGATGTTTGAGACCTGCTCGATGGTTTTCCCCTTGAGCAGCGGCCCGTAGACCAGGACACTGCGTCCTGCTGTCGGCCCTTCCACTGGCTCCCAGGGGGACCATACGTAGATGCAAGGGAGCACTGGCTGCTCCCTTGTGCAGGTTTGATGCGCCTGCGGCACCACGTGCAGTGGGAGCCGAAAGACTGGGTTAAACAGCACAAAGGCTGCCAGAGGTCTGTTTTGGAAGGCAAGGTCTATTTGCCTGACCCTGCCTGCGCTGTTGAGCCAGATGTGGGTGTGTCGGAGGTCGTACACAACGGCCTCTGGTGAGTCGGACACCTCAAAAAGAAGGGCGTTCAGGTACCGGAGGTACTTGAGCACTTCCTTGATGCTCTCGTCCAAGTCCACTATTTTTAATTGTGGGGTGCCTGTGTACGGGAAGCCTGTGGGCCCTGTGTCGCTTGGGTCAAGGCTGCTGCCCGTGACTGATCGTACGTGGGTGAGAGAGAGTCTCTCCCCACGTACCACGGGCACTCCTAGTTTGAAGGCATGTGCGGGAGGGTCCTCCGCCACCAGGACCTCCCTGCGGTCGGTGTGCCACTTGGTGGCGATGTGGTAGATTTTGGCTTCCGGGTTTTCCGTGGCCTTAGGACGGCGCTGGTAGATTCGAGACACCTTTTCCAGCGTGTTCTCTGTGCTCTTTGATGTGGTGTACTCAAGGAGGCTCGGGATGTTGTCAGCTGGGGCTCCGTCGACTTTTCTGTAGTCGATGGGCCGGTCCAGCGCCCTTCGCAGCTCCTCTGGCTGGACTTGTGTTTTGTTACCAGATTCAGTCCCCTCGGGGTTTCTGGCGCGGGGGCCGGCAGTGCCGGGTAGCCCGTCTTCTTGTTTTTTGTTTGTTTTATGTTTTTGCGGGATCGCACTTCTCTCGAAGTGTACCCTCTTGGTCTTCTGTTGTTTGGGTGGCTTGTCTTCTGCGTGTGTTTTGTCAGTACGTTCCGATGGAACGTCCGTTTCGTGTTGTATGCCTGCCATACCGGTTGCCCGATCAGCTTCCGGAGTGGCGTACTCTAGCTCGGAGTCGGAGTCCGACATTCCGAGCTCAACAGATGTTATTTTTGGAGAGTGGTTCGGCTCAGAGTCCAAGTCCGAGCCGTCAGGGCTCTGGTCGTACTCTGGCATGTTTTCGATTTCAGGTAGGCCAGCTGTTGCTTCTCCTTGCGGTTGGTGATGCTGCCCGCCCACGGTGGTGTTTTGGGTCGATTTTGACGAGCCTGCGCACGTCAGTCTGGGTTTGTTAGCGGTTTTGGCCATATTTCTTGCGAGAACGAGTTTGGTGTGCTGGAGGGTTGTTTTCGAGTGTGGTACGAATGTGTTTTGGAGCGTATCTTCGTCCTGCAGGTACAAAAAACCGTTAGCCTGTGTAGGGTGCGAGGCGGCAATGTGACATGTGGGGTGCGGGCGGGCCGAATCTGTATGTGTCCGTTGTGTCGTCCGCCATGGTGCCGTTAGTGTGTTCTCTGTGGTGTCGTTATTGCATCCTGCGAGCACAGTTAGTAACAAAATCGTATTTTTGAAAATTATTTTTGGGTCCGCGGCTCGGACTAGGTGGCACGCTCAGGCGGCTTCGCGAGAAGTGTATCACTTGAGATGCGGTACAAAGGGCACGCTTGTTACAGCGGGGTGTGTTTGAACTACAGGGAGGCAAAGTGGGTCGTAGTTTATCGAAGTGCACACGAAGAAACCGAAAACGAAGATTAGGAAAGCACCTAAAGAGAGTTGCCCTAGAAAATAAAGTGAAGTCCCTAGAAAAGGAAGTGAAGTTAGAGGCTTGTAGTACACCACGTGAGGAGGCAATGACACAGGAGCACGCAGCAAGTAAATGGAGTTCAGGTGTGGAGGTTGGTGGTGGTGGTTGTAATATGTTGGAAAATACTGTGATCGGTGTGATCAACAGTGCTGTGAAGTGTGAGCACGGTGTGAGTGAGTCTGTCCTTAAGGACGGGGCAGCAACGTGTATGATACCTCGGTATATGACCAAGGATATCTCACTTGGAACTGGAGCGAGTGATATTGGGGTAAAGAAAGGAGGGTTCGGAAGGGTGTATTTGGACGGTGTGCTGAATGGAACAGAACATGTAGTGGTAAAGCTTTTTCAACAAAAGGGTAACATGAAGTTCCAGCTTTGTTTGCAAGAGATGCTCATGCACCTCCTCGCAGGGCAAGCGTGCTGTGCGACTCTTCCACTAGTGGGTTATGGAATAAGGATGTCTTCTAGAGGCCATGAGCGATATCCTTTTTTGGTGGTTGGTCAACGAGGCATCACCACGTTATGGGATTATGTGAAAAAAGGGGGTGTGTCGCGTGGAGTGAAGTATAGCCTCGCTATGCAACTAGTGAAGGCAGTGAGGGACCTCCACGCACGAGAAATTGTGCACGGTGACATAAAAGGGAACAATATTCTCGTGTGCCCTGCGAGCCAAAATGGAGGTGTGGTGGTGAAAATAATTGACTTTGGTATGTCGTGTCGTGTGGAGTGCGCTCCACCGAGATTTTCGACAAAATCTGTGAAAGAGAGAGAAATCTCTCTGAAAAAGTGTTTTTGGCTAGCACCTGAGCTCGAAGGACAAGGTGCTCGGGTAAACAAATGCACCGACATGTATGCTGTTGGTTTTGTTATGGTGGATATATTGATGTCCCACCAGCAGTGGGAAGGGAATAAGGGTCACGTGAAGGTGAAAATGTTTAGAGAAAGTGTAGAGGAATATGGCGGTGTGGGGAAAGTGGTGAGCAAGTGTTTTGGTGAATACCATGAGAGACCAACTGCGAGAGATTTGCACGACACACTTGCGAGGCATTTGGCTAAGTGGGCTTGAACAACTAGGGGGGGAAATATGTATATGTATATGTAAAGAGTATTTTGGTTTCTTGGAGTGTTGTATCGAGCGCCAAATATTATCACTTGTGTTTATATATGGCACCTGGTCAATTTTTATATTCATTTTTAGTTTCGCCAGGGTGAGGTAGATCTGAACTTCGATCACGAACACGACTTAATATTAGCAAACTTCCGTCAAATGAATAAAAGTTTGACCGCCATAGTGGAAACCTTGAGTACAACGATTGGAGAGGCTTTGAGAGATATAAAGAAGTCTGTGGATGATGTGAAAGTCGAGGTGGCCTCCTTGAAGGCGTCTACAGTTTCCTCAAACGTAAGTGATTACCCCTTCCCTACTCTTTTATGCAAGATGCCCTTTGTGTGTGACAAGTGTATGCCCTTAGTAGAGGCAATAAAACTGATAGAGATATGTATGTGTATCTGGTTGCCCACAGAAATAGATACGAGCAGGTATGTTTGGGCAATAAGCACAGAGAACCTTTGCCTGTGGCATAAAGCACATGGCATAGCATATGTAATAGAAAACATGGAATAAGATATGTGTATGTCTGTGTGGGTGTGCTACTATGCTTATGCTAGAATATATGTGAATCTCTGTACGAGTGCTGTGCCTATGCTAGAATAGGTGTGAATATGTGTGTGCCTGTAGTGTTATGCCTATGCTAGGATATGTGTGTATCTCTGTGCGTGTGATATGCGTATGCCAGGATATGTGTGTATCTGTTTGTGCGAGTGTTATGTTTTTGCCAGGATATGTGTGAGCCTCTCTGTGCGTGTGCTATACCTGTGCTAGGATAGGTGTGTATCTCTGTGGGCGTGTGTTATGCGTGTGGTAGGATAGGTGTGTATCTGTTTGTGTGTGCTCTCTGTGTACGAGTGTTATGCCTGTGCTAGGATATGTGTGTAGCTTTGTGTGCGTGTGATATGCTTGTGCTAGGATATTTGTGTATCTCTTTGCGCGTGCTATGCTTGTGCTAGAATATGTGTGTGCCTGTTGTGTTATGCCTATGCTAGGATATGTGTGTAGCTGTGTGCGTGTGCTATGCGTATGCCAGGATATATGTGTATCTGTTTGTGCGAGTGTTATGTTTTTGCTAGGATATATGTGTATATGTGTGCGAGTGTTATGCCTGTGCTAGGATAGGTGTGTATCTCTGTGGGCGTGTGTTATGCCTGTGCTAGGATAGGTGTGTATCTGTTTGCGTGTGCTCTTTGTGTACGAGTGTTATGCCTGTGCTAGGATATGTGTGTATCTTTGTGTGCGTGTGATACGCTTGTGCTAGAACTCATATCCTAGCACAAGCATATCACACGCACACAAAGTTACACACATATCCTAGCACATGCATAACACTCGTACACAGAGAGCACACACAAACAGATACACATATATCCTACCACAGGCATAACACACGCCCAGAGAGATACACTCATATCCTAGCACAGGCATAGCACACGCACAGAGAGGCTCACACATATCCTAGCATAAGCATAACACAACAGGCACACTCCTATTCTAGCATAGACCTCTTTTGCCTATGCTAGGATATGTGTGTATCTGTAGGCCTCTTATGCCTATGCCAGGATATGTGTTTTTCTTTGTGTGTGTGTGCTATGCTTGTGTTAGAATAGGTGTGTATATGTGTGTGCCTATTGTGTTATGCCTATGCTAGGATATGTGTGTACCTCTCTGTGCGTGTGCTATGCCTGTGCTAGGATATGAGTGTATCTGTGTGTGTGTGCTGTGCGTGTGTGCTGTGCGTGTGTGCTGTGCGTGTGCTTGAAATGTGTGTATCTGTGTATGTTTGTTGTGTTATGCCTATGCCACGATAAGTGTCTATCTGCGTGCGTGTGCTATGCTTGTGCGAAAAAGAGTGTTTTTGGTATAACATGCGTGGGTGAAAGGTGTGCTCAGGAAGGAAATATTCGCGCAGTGGTAAGCTACGCTATGGCAAATGGTCCAGAGGGCTATTATTTTGGAGACTCCACTATCGGTGAGTGCATGAGGATATTGTATAGCGTGGAAACGGAAGGACAAGGAAAAGAAAAAGACTGCCACGGCTGGAATCTCACCAAGAAAGCGGTAAGGCCTCTTAACTTAACTTTTTGCAAAAATAAAAGAAGTGCGTGGTAAAAAAGTGAGGTGGGTTGAATGTACAGCTCAAGAACTCGGTCAGGGTGAACTCGCGCAGCAAGCTACAGCAAAAACTATTTGCAGGGACCATCCAAGCTTACCCAGAGGCGTTTAGTGGTGTTGGCAAGGACCGGGTATACAACTATAACATAACAACCCCGTACATACAAAGTATGTAACTATTCCAGCTATCTTTATTTTCTCTAGTCCTTTCTATGGTTCGTTTGGTTTATACTCACTTTTATTATTACTCACACAGGTGCGTCGTGGAGAAAGAGCGCACCTTCAGCTGAACACCCCCAGGTCGACCAGTGTGGAAACGACCTATTTGGGTCTATTTTGAAGAAGGTGTTCGGAAAGAAAGATCAAAACTTCGATGGGTGTATCACACGCCAAACTCTAACTTTCGCTGTAATGTGTGTTGAAAAGGCACTCCTTGGCCCAAGCTTAAAAGATTGGGCCATCGAGTATGAGATAAATGAGAACTCATCCACAAAGTCACAAGCTGTGGTAAGTATGCATTTCCTTGGTACTTTCGCTTGGTTAGAGTACACCTTTTTTTCAACTAGTACTCACTTTGGCACTTTCGACGTGCAGACTGAGGTACCAAATACCTTGAGCAAGGAGTACTCAAGAATTTTTACCCAAGTAAAAAGATGGAATATGCTACACTCGCGTGTGAAGCTCGCGCAGTCAGCCAAGTGGCCTGCAACTTTAACAGAAATTCTTCAGCACCAAAACACAGTAGGAGTGGGAAGTATAGATGAGGAAGAAGAAGACTTTAGTACTCAGTGATAGCTGATAACAGAAACATTACGAGCACATACAAATGAAGTACCTAGTGTATTGTATGGTGTATTTTCTTTTTGTATTTGTATATACACATTTGAAAAGTTGCCTCCTTTACCTCTAGCCTTGTGTTCTGTAAGTTTATCTTTTTTATGTGTGGTGCATGATACACTTTCTTTGAATGCTTGAATACATCTTGAGCATATCACACCTGTCCTTCCACCGTTCCTGTTCCTGCGGCGTTCCAGGATCGTTCCCGTACCTCGAGCGTGCTGGGATCGGTCCCGTACCTGGATCGTCCCAAGATCGTTCCCGTACTTGGAGCGTTCCAGGATCGTTCCTGTACCTAGAGCGTTCCAAGATCGTTCCCGTACCTGGAGCGTTCCAGGATCGTTCCCATACCTGGAGCGTTCCAGGATCGTTCCCATACCTGGAGCGTTCCAAGATCGTTCCCGTACCTGGAGCGTACCCTCTACGATCGTGTAATCTCGCCGAAACCGGAACGATCCCGTAAGAAACTTCCCTCCCGGGATCGATCCCGTTCCGGATCACAAAAAGAGCGATCCCGGATCGCCTCGCCATTTTCCAGATGATGTTCAGTAGGTTTCCAGAGGGATAGGGCCCAAATATGGCCATGTTCAGTAGGCTTTCAAAGGGCATTCCTTTCACAATTGGGAACTGGAAAATTTCACTTACCCCACATAGTTCCCATCGCCTCCTTGGTCAAGTCGCATGGAATATGGCGGGCGTGCGCTTGCATGTCCACGCAAAGCTCCGGGTGCGCAAAATTCCTTTTGAGAAGATCCGGGAGGTTCCAATAATGAAACGTGGACTTTCCTCTCCGGCTCGCCAACGGCTTCTCGAGCATCTCCGGGGCCCATCTATCGGCGCCACACGTCGAGCATGTCCGGCACATTGCGTGTTCTCCATCGAATCTGCAACATCCATTTACACAGATGTCCACCGACTTAGAAGGCAAGCCATACATGGATAGATGTCCTATGGCCTCTTGGTAGTTCTTCGGTAGAGTGCCCTCCGGGAACATCTTCGGCAAATTTAGACGAAGTATCTCCAACAAGTCGTTAAAGGATCCTTGACTAAGGCCATGCTCCAAGTTCCATTCCAAGAGATCGAGCATGAGCATGGAGGCATGGTTTTCCTTACCAGAAGCATCCTGCGAAACTGACACCACAATTAGAAATGGGACGGACATTGCCACGTAACTGTGCAAACATGGTAATGTTCGCCTTGTTTACATTTAGAAATGGCAAGACATGGCCATGTCTGCCCAGTACCTTATTAGCCAGTGCATATCCTCACCTTAAACCTCACCTGAAACCACATTAACTCAAAGTGCAGCAGCAGCAAGCGACACCGCGGTTGTTGTGTTATTTTCAGGTCGCACCTTTACCATCTCCTCCAAGCTCTTTAGTATCTCGTTGATTACATCCATCTCCATCCTCGTCATTCGCCTCGTGTGCGGTACCACTCATGCCATCATCTCGATGGGGGATGAACATTGGGTGCGATCGCACTCCCACAAGGCACTCCACGATAGGAAATGCCACATCCCATGACTGGTTGCCGCAATGAAGAGAGATGTGCACGTCATCCTCCGGATACATATCGTCGAAATTGCCGGGTTTCATCCACCCTTCGTACTCGTCGAAGTCAATGCCTTCGATGTGGTTGAGGAAATACATCATCTTCTCCCACTCATACTCGATTTTGAGGAGCTCCTCGTTCGTGCGTGTGGAGGTCACACTCACGTGAAAACAGGCGGTGTCGTCACGTTCTTGCCGAGTTGGGGAGGCGACTGCAACGAGCACGTTGGGCAGGTATTAGGCAAACATGGCCATGTTCGCCAATTACCTGAAGCTATACAAGGCAGGTATGGCCATGTTCAATAGGTTCTCACCTGCTGGCTCAGACGGGAAGGGGGAACGTGGAGGGATCGGGGATATGCCGCGACCATCGGCATCTCCTATAGACCCCCCTCCCCAATCCTTCTCTCCGAATTCATCCATCTCTTCATCCGTCTCCAAAGTAGGTTCGGTAGAATCATGTGGGGTAGGCGGCCTAAGAGGAAGCACGGCATCCGGATCCGGTTGTGGAGGTACATGCCAACCGTAAAGCCTTTTGTGTGTGTAGATGGTTCTCGTTGACACTTCCTTGGTGATGTTGTTCTCCACGCAACGATTGCAACCACATGGCTTCTTTTGCGCGTCCCTTGCGCGTGGACCGTTCTCCACACCTCCGCGGCGGCGTCTGCACGAAACCGCGTACGAACATGGCCATGCTTACCTTGTGTATTCCAAAGAACATATACAAACAGCGCCATGTTTACACCGGGTTTGAAACCATACCTGGCTATAGGGTGTGGGAACGCCGGGTTTAGCGGAGTACACATTATGGCCTCGTCGGCTACCTCGCGGACGATGGGTTCGGTGTCTGCGTCATGGGCACGGGAATCGTCTTGGGCCACGGCCTCGGAGATCGGAGAGTCGGCATCGGAGGCCAAGAGCATCATCGGGTGTGCGGAGGTGGTGGCATCGGCACGGGAATCGTCTTGGGCCACGGCCTCGGAGATCGGAGAGTCGGCATCGGAGGCCAAGAGCATCATCGGGTGTGGGGAGGGGGGGGCATCGGCATCGGGGCTGGCGTCGTCGGAACTCGTGACATCCTTGCTCTTGATGGAGTCGTGGTCATCCAAAGTGGGTTGCTCGGACTTGGTCAAATTCAACTCGTCCGGCGGAGCCATACAAATGTCGTCGTCCCTCACCACTTTCAAAATCGCGTCTTTGATCATGGCAAGATTTCGGTGGACGGGAGGTTCCAATGCCCAACGGTGGCCGGCATACTCGATGTTCGCCGGATGGTCCTCTAGGTAGAGTGTATCGGCGATGCACTCCCATATTCTCGAACGATGGCCCTTCGCATTTGCCACCATGTCGAAAAACTCTTGCGGCGTGCACACCGTTTTCTTCTCTTCGCCTGAATGGGGCATGACGGAATGGATGGTGACATTGCGTTGCCTGTTGCAAAAGAATCAGAAATGTGTGAGTAGGGACATGCCCACATCGTTTCAGCAATGGACATGTCTGATCAGGACTTGAGCATAGATACATGATAGGTAGGGCCGCCCTATTTACCCTTGTTAATGTATACACATGGCCATGCTTGATCAGTACTTGAGTATAGACACATGGTAGATAAGGCCCTACTTACCCTTGTTTATGTATAAACATGTCCTTGCATAATGCAGCACGCAATCAAGCTTACGGAATGTCACCTTGGATCCGAAAGTTGGCTTGCCAACGAGGAATCGTCCGAGTCACTGCCTGAATGCAGGTCTGGCAACGATGAGTCGTCCGAGTCCGTGTCTGAGCGCTGGCTTGGCAAGGAGGAGTTGTCGGAGGCAGTGCTTGAACGCAAGCCTGGCAACGAGGAGTCGTCCGAGTCCTTGTTTGAACGCTGACCTGGCAGCATGGAGTCGTCTGAGTCCATGTCGCGGCGGTCGGAGTTGGCTTCGGAGTTGGGTGTATGGGTACATGGGGGCGAAGTAATAGCTGTGGCTGCAATGTCTTCGGCATGGGGGTCCGACCTACAGCGAACACGGCAAAACATGGCCGTACCTGACCCCTTCCCATTACAGGTAGGGCAATGCTCGCCCCGGGTTCGTCCCGAGAGCAAGGCAGGTAGGGCCCTACCCGTACCGTAATCGTGCCGCAGCACCCCTTAGTCGACGAACCACAATGAAAGTTTAACATCACACAGGCGAGGTAGGGAAAGCAAAAATTTGGCCAGGGCCTCCGGCGCACAAGGTCGCATGTGGCAGGAATTTCCGTGCTTTTCGGTCCGACCTACAGCGAACACGTCAAAACACGGCCATACCTGGCCCCTTCCCATTGCAGGTAGGGCAATGCCCGCCCCGGGTTCGTCCCGAGAGCAAGGCAGGTAGGGCCCTACCCGTACCGTAATCGTGCCGCAGCACCCCTTAGTCGACGAACCACAATGAAAGTTTAACATCACACAGGCGAGGTAGGGAAAGCAAAAATTTGGCCAGGGCCTCCGGCGCACAAGGTCGCATGTGGCAGGAATTTCCGTGCTTTTCGGTTCGACCTACAGCGAACACGTCAAAACACGGCCATACTTGGCCCCTTCCCATTGCAGGTAGGGCAATGCTCGCCCCGGGTTCGTCCCGAGAGCAAGGCAGGTAGGGCCCTACCCGGTCATGCCGTCGCGTTCAATGTCAGTGAAGGTGGCGCGTGCCGGATGATTGTCGTATTCTTCCGTCAGAATGATTCCATCCCAAAAGAGTTCCTCAACTAAATCTATAAACCCATTCGTGGGATTGGCATCCCATTCGAGGACACGTTGCCTCTTGAAGGCATCCGTCCGCACGCGGCGGCGTCGTCAACCCATCGCCCTCACCCGGAGAATTTGCCAAGCGATATGCAACAGTGGCTCTTTTCGCGGGATTGACCCTCCGTCTCTCCTCCGGAATCCCACCTTGCGCCAATCTCTGTGCGCGGGATGTCATCGCCTATTGTGCCTGCAAACCGCTTTTGCCCACGTACGTAACCTGCTGTATCATCATAAGTATGGTGTAAACATGGCCCTATCTAAGCAGTTTCAACAGCCGAGATGGTGAAACACGGCCTTGTTAGCCTTGTTTTACTGCCAACATTGGGCCAAGACGTACATAAAACGGACCATGTTTGATCAATGTCCAAAAACACGTGGCAAACTTGGCCATTTTTGGGCAATGTTGGCAGTAAAACAAGGTAAACCACCTTGTGTTGCGCCGCGGAAGATGTTTACCTTGTACCCGAGTAGAATTGCCCTGGTATGGCCCGGTTCGAACAGCATTCACGCGAACACAAGGTAGACATCTTCCGCGGCGCACATAGCCCAAATCAATGCCCCAAATGCAAAACCCAATGGGGAAACGACCCAAACATGGTCATGTCTAGACCATACCTTAGGGTGCAGGCGGGCGTGCCAAAAAAATCGGTCATTTTGGTGAAAAAACAAAGTTGAGCTCAAAAGAAGGGGGCTTGGGCGCAGACTACAATGGTGAAAACGGTTTGTTGAAAGGTTGTAAAGGCCTTTGGAAAAAAGGCCTTTATTATGTGGAACTTCAACTTGCGAGAACAAAAAACAAAACTAGAAGACGACGGAAACTTGCGTTGCCCTGGGGCATGGTCATACGCGCGGCGCGATTCGAATCCGACTGATCGACGAATCCAACGCCTGGCGATCGAAAGTGCCAAAGTAATTTCAAATTGGGGCGTCCGATGCGAATACGAAATGCGTTGACCTCGAGTGACCGCGAATCCCGCTTCCCTTCCCCTTCTCATCGATCCACGGAAACGCAGGCGGCGTACTGCGTGGAACGGATAGGGAGGGAGGTGGTGCTTTACCTTGCAGGAAGTCAAAACGGTTTATTAAAGCGAGCGATACCGTTTTAAGGCTACCGTTACTGCTGCCTGCGAAGCACCACCTCCCTCCCTAGAAACGTAAGTGATTTGAAAAATGCCGAGCGGCATGTTATCGTACGACCAATTTAAACATGCCCGCGTGAAAATGGGCAAGCTCGCGGACAAGGAAAAGTACCGGCAATACAAGCGCAAGTATGCGCTTTTAAATGCGTCCGACTCCGAGAGCGGTGGCTCCGAGGACAAGGACGAGGAGGAGGAGGAGGAGGAGGAGGATCCGGGGACCGAAAGCAAGAAGGGGAGTGGGCTTGACCGCTTCGCCCTTGCGATGGCCAAGGTGAAGTCCACAGGGGATTCAGTTAAAAATCTTCAGAAAGCGCAAAAAAAGGAGGGGAAGGAGGCGGCGAAACACAGGAGAGACGTCTTCCGTGAGTAACCCAGCCGAAATCCTGCTTGAAAAACACTTGCTAGGGTGTTAGAACATTGCACGAACACAGCCCTGTTCGCCCACCTTCCAGTTGTAGGTAGGGGGTGTACACTGCGTAAATAGGGCAATGTTTGGGTAGTGTCCTGCTTGTGTTTTATGTTGTCCTGTCGCAGGAAGTTCAGATGCTAACGTGTGGGGTGTTTGTGTTTGATTTCACAGACGATATGGTGGTGAAGGGGCATGTAAATCCCTTCCAGGGTCTGGATAAACAGACCCTGGCTAGGGATAGGTTCCGCCGTCGAATGGCGGAACTAATGCCCCTCACCGCCACGTTGGGCTCAAGTGGGGACAACCAGCATATGAAGTTGTCCACCTTGATGCAAAATTTGAGGCGCCGTCACAAGTGGGGGAGGTGGCGCCTCGAGGCGGGGGAGGTGCATGTCTGGGTATGCAACATACCCGGGCATGCATACACCACCGCCAACGTGGAGGTGTTTTCCCAAAAGAAAGGCCAACCCACAACGGCCGAGATCAAGGCCGGGGTGGAGGCTGCGGGTTTGACCCAGAACGGCGACGTCCCAACGGAAGGTGCGTTCTTTGCTTGAAATAAGTTTTGTGATAGGTTTTTCGTTTCTTATGTGCAAGTAAGGCCCTGTTCGCACCGTTTAGTACAGAAGTACCCCTACAGATCTGCAACCCTTGGGAAAGCTTTCCATAGGCATGTCATCCCTGTGCCCTCCCTATGCCCGCCCTTGGGAACGCTCGGGAAAATCTGGAAATATTTTCCAAAGGCTTGGAAAGTTTTCCATAGGGTATTTCCATAGGGATACCCCCTTTTGGAGTTTCCATAGGGTTTCTATAGGGTTGTATGCCTATGGAAAAGGACGTTCCATAGGCATGGAAGGCCGTATAATCACCCTATGGAAAAGTAAACATTTCCATAGGACGACTATAGGCATAACCAGGACTATGGAAAACCCTATGGAAAATGTAAACCCTTCCATAGGGCGGCTATAGGCATAGGGGGCCGATGGAAAGCCCTATGGAAAATATATCTTTCCCATACACTTTCCATAGGCATGTCCAAGGGCGGGCGTAGGGCGGGCGTACGGATAGCGCACCTATGGGAACTTAGCGTATACTATGAGTTTTCCACAAGGTTTTCCATTAGGCGAGCATAGCGATAGCACACCTATGGAAATGTACAATTCGCCCTGCGTATTCTCGGGAATAAAGTCGTAATTCCATAGGGCCTTCCATAGGGATGCCATAGGTATGGTAGGCCTATGGAAACGTATAATTCACTCTGCGTATTCTCGGGAATATCAACGTAATTCCATAGGGCTTTCCATAGGGCCCCCATAGGGATAGTATACCTATGGAAATATACAATTCATTCTGCGTATTCTCGGTCAATAAAGACGTAATTCCATAGGGGTTTCCATAGGGTTAGCTATAGGGATAACACAGGGTGAGCATGCCGTAGGTATACTCCTGATACAGGTGGCAAAGTCGATACCTATAGTATCCATATGGAATACGTTTCCACACGTATACCGTACGTATGGAACCGAGTTCCATAGGTATAGCCAGCCTATGGAATGAGCTTTCCCAGGGGTGAGCCACCCAGTGGAAAGGCCTTCCGTGGGTATATCATCCGTATGGAAACATGTTTCCCAAGGGATACCGTACCTGTGAAAGGGTTTCCATAGGTATAACCATTCAGGTTTCATAGGGTGAGCATAGGGTGATGATTCATGATATATCCAGGCTTTCCATAGGGCTTTTACTACATATATACATATTAATATACAGAATAATTCCATCTATGAAATGAACAAGTTATTCGTCATGTAAGTCCCCCACACTACATGCCTATCTAGTATGAGCATCATCTTGTCTTTATCATATCTCCATGGTGGATCATTTGCCGAGAGGACCGGTGCCAGGGGCACGCCGACAGATGCTCGGAGATATGTTTTTGATTGAACGTGCAAAGGTACACAATTCGGATTTTTATAATATACTGGATCAGGGCCAGATTGAGGTACAAACGATAATTCGGTTCCGAGTTCTGAAGGCTAAACACTTCTCAAGTGCTCTACTTATTCACTCGTCACTCAGGT
>LGRX02014885.1:0-13914 GCA_001247695.2 Cymbomonas tetramitiformis
TGACCCCTCGATAATATGCGATGACCCTGCGATACCATTTGATGACCCCTCGATAATATGCGATGACCCTGCGATACCATTTGATGACCCCTCGATAATATTCGATGAGTACCGTACGACTAACCGTGATTGCTTGATAACATACTATTCGATGACCACGCGATAGTATTCCATAGTCTAATTTCTCGATGTAATTCGACAACTGCTCGATAACGATAGTTGGCCACTTGACGATGAATGATGACGCTTCGATAATATTTGATGACTGCTCGATACTATTCGATAATCACTCGATGACTTCGACGCCGATGACGACGATGACAACAATCGTGACCCATGTGATGACACCCGCGATGACGCCGGCGATGACAGTACCGTTTAACCGGTGATATTCCGGAACCTTCCGGTAAAAATATTTATATAATTAACGTTTGATTAAATAATTTAGTATATTCAAATATACAGATTTATGAAAATTTAAATAAATACTGTTGTATAATTTTAATAATATAATATAATTATACAATATATTATATCGTATAATATATAATATAATATAGTATAATTATAATGATATAATATAGTATAATTATACTGCAGTTCTGTATATAAATTTTAAATCTGATAATTTAATATATAAATAAATTTATAACGGGTCTATCTATCAGATATTATTGTATTTATATTCGAAATTGAGTTTGTATATAATGTACCAGGAAATTGTGATAAATAATTATATCATATTTTTTGGTTTTATATCAAGATATTTTATTACGTAAGTAACGTGTAGACTAAATTTTGAAATTTTGAAATGCTTCCAGCATATAAATATTTATATACCTGGCCGTGTACACATGGCAATCTTCACGTGGTTTAAATCTATTTATTATACCTCCACCACCTCTATTTATTATACCAGTGAGGTAGCACACTGTCACTCTCCAGCAAGGCTCTTCCGGACCTGCTTCTGCACCTATCGCGGTGCTTCCACGCTCCAGCGGGGCTTTCCCGGACCACTTACGGACCTCTTCCGGACCTCTCCCGGTCCACGTAAAGCACTAACAGCCAGTGATACTGTAGCACACTTTGAACCGGAAGAGGTCCGGAAGAGGACCACGTGTCAAGGACTACCGGTAGTATAAAAAATAGAAGACGTGGAAAAAATAGAATTAATTCAGCATCAGTTTGGGCGATTTCCGACCCCATTTAGGGGGTCAGTTCAGGCGATTTTCGCACGGTTTTTTACACTATTTAAGGGAGGGGTCAGTTTAGGCGATATACGACTTTCGGCGATTTTTTCGCGGGGGTATCATGATAAACCCTAAACCCTAAACCCTGAAACCCTAACTATCATGAAAAAGGTGGCATTTTAGGTCATATTCCCATTATCTTATATATATCCATAATATGACCTAATGTGCCACCTTTTGAGCGAACTACTTAAAGAACGCACGCGGGTACAATATCATGAAAAAGGTGGCAGATTGGGTCATATTCATATTATCTTATATATATCCATAATATGACCCAATCTGCCACCTTTTGAGCGAACTACTTAAAGAACGCACGAACTACTTAAAGAACGCAATTGACTTAAAGATTAAAATCTAAGTATATACCAATAGAATGGCCTTGACCGATGCTCAAAAACGTGCCAAAAAGAAGTATAGGGAGACTCATGTTGAACAAACGCGAGCTTTGAATAGAAAACATCAAAAGACTTGGTATGATACTCACAAAGATGAGCACAATATCAAAATGAAAGAATACATGAGGAAAAAAAGGTCTCAAAAATCTGAAAATGAACCATTATAAACAAGCTTAAAGATTAAAATATATGGTATATATAAGTATACATGTCTCAAAATATCACCAACAAAAGCATCCAAACTTATTTTTGCCAAAACATTAAATCACTTAAAGATAAGAGTGTTTATAAGAGTATAATGGATTATCAAGACATCGACACTTCAAAGTTTTTTCTAAGGTCATTTCTCAAAATGCAATGGGTAAACAATATGACCGATGGTGGTGCTCAAGCTTATGTAATTTCAACTTTGAAAGAAGATGAAATTCTCATTAAGTCGCTTACCAAAAAGATGGGACAAATGTGGTCCAAAATTCACAAAAACAATATGGCAAAAATATTGACCAAACAATATGGTATCTACGAAGTAATCCAACCCGGTGTCAAACGAAAAATCTTTTTTGATATTGATGGAAAATCTGAAATCGATTTAGAAACACTCAAAGAAATAATATTGACCAAATTTCCAAATGCCAACTTTCAAATTAGTGGGAATACATCGCCAAAAAATGGCCAACCATATTGGTCTTATCACATTACTCTTTCTAATTATTACTTTAAGAATCTTAATGCTATGGCTCCCTTAAAAACATGGGTAAAAAAGTATAAAAATGACTTTGGTATGGATGATATATATACCACAAATCGTCCCTTCAAATGTGTTAATCAAAGCAAGCCCGAAGAATATCGAACTCAAGATATCATTGAAGGAAGTCAATCGGTCACCAAGCATTGTGTATTGATGGATTTCGATGAAGACTCAATTGATGCCGCTACTTTAGATTGGGAATTTGAGGATGTAGAACTTGATGAAAAGACTCATCAAAAAATTGACTTAAGTTCCATCACACCATGTGACTATGTGCCCCCATCCAATTTTAATTGGAATACGACAAGTTACAAACAAATATTAGGCATGATACCCAACAAACCAAGAGGTGACCCTAGTAGCTTTCAACACAATGTAACTTGGCTGATTATGTTATGGTCATACCATAACAACATTAATTTGAAGGACTTTTTAAAGTGGGCCGCTCAAAAAGACGACAATAAAGAAAGGCTTAAAAAGTATGAGGTATTTTGGCAAAGGGCGAAAGACAAATTTTCTCCGGGCGACAACTTTATCAAGAACCTCTTGCTCAGATTTTATCCCAACCTACGATTTGATACGATTTGTGAGCAAAGTTCAAAGTTTCTTAAGGGGTGCGACGTACCAATCGACATTTTTATGAGTGATAGATGGGTGAAGCCGATTGAAATTCATAATGCATTTGGACATGCATCCATGGTGTTCTTGACGGCATTCATGAGCGGGAACAAGACCGGTTCTACTATTGATTATCTTCACAAGTATGAAAAGGGTAGTAGCATTATATGGTTCAGCCCAAGGATATCTTATGCACAAAATGTAGCGACAAGATTGCAATCGTTGCGGTTCAAAAATTACAAAAGCTTTGATAAGAACAAACAAGAATTAATTCCGGCAGCACATAGAATTATAATGTCTATGGAATCACAATGGAAAACAGAAAATTGTTTAAGCTTGTTTGCCGGTTTATGCGAAGATGAAATTGAAACTCGTAATAGTTATGACATTGTTATCTTGGATGAGATTGAGACTTACAAAAGTATTTTCATGAACCGCACGACACATGGGGAGCACTTACCCGCCAATTGGGATTGCTTTATGCACATTGTAAAATCTGCAAAGAAAATCATCTTTATGGATGCTTTTCCCCATCAAGACACCATTACATGGTTTAAGAAGGTTAGACATTTAGATTGCCCTTTAATTACGCTTGGCCACAACCTACCACCAGCTCCGCAACAATTAATCAATTACGAAAACAAAAAATTTTGGGAAGCATCGTTGATTGATGCTTTGAACAATGGGGAAAACATATATTTGTTTTATCCTTTCAAAACCGATTTCAAAAAAGGCAAGAGTGTTTGGTGCTATGGCATGGACACATTCAAAGATATGATTATAGCAAACACCGACCTCACTCAAGATGACATCATTTGTTATCATGGGATGAGCGATGATGAAACGAAATCAACCTTATCTAATGTTGACGAAATGTGGGCCTCTAAACGACTTGTGATTTCCAATGTTGCTATTACGGTGGGAGTCAATTTTGATACCGGACCAAACAATAAACCGCACTTTCATAAACGATATGCATTTTTGGACCCTGCCATGGTGTCATACCGGGACTTCTTTCAAAATCTGTTTAGGGTGAGACAATATCATACAAATGAGCTTCACCTATACAAAACAAGTGCAACGATGAAGCAAATCAGGTTTAGACTAAAAGGGTTTTGTCTTCCATATAATGCACCTGAAAGTGAGTTGTATCAAAAATTGGCAAACCAACAAGAGTGTGAGTATTGGGCAAGAGACGAACGAGTATATCATTGGTATCTCCGGAAATGTGGCTTTATTAATAGCGAACTTTCTCAAAATAGTAGGGAAATGGTGTGGGCTAAATTGAATGAAAATGAGACGGCTCCTTACTTTGAGTATAATAATATTGAAGATAAAGAAATTTTAGAGATTTACGAAAATCTGAATCCAAAAGTTTGGAGCAATGAAGCGACCATGGAAGATAAACTATGCATTGCCAAATATAATTTCAAAAATCTATTCTTAGAGTCTATACCTCAACATTACCTCCGAGATTTGTGGAATCGAAAACTTGTAAACTTTGTTCACAGATTTATACAATTATTAAACAATCCAAACCACATCTTGTGGACTCTATTTGAGCAAAACGGTGCCAAAGAAACATTGATGCTGCCCAACAACCCGACTTGGGATGTAGACATTAACACATTGAAAGAATCGTTCAAGATAAATTTTCAGGGAACTAAGATGACCCCATATACAATTGGCAAGGCTCTTGATGCATTTTTCGAAACCGATTGCTATGGTCCTGAACGAGATGACAAAGGGAAGATAATATCGATTAAGCTGCCCGGTTGCCATAAAAAGTCTTACAATTATATTCATTCAAAGAAGTGGGAGCACTTTGTTCCAGCCCTCCAAGACTTCTTAATCATCAGCCCCATCTACAAAGGAAATGCATTTGAAATTGAGTAAATATATTAATAGACTTTTAGGGATTGAGTGTAGTGTAGTAAGGGATTTCGAAGTTCCCACATCGGAACGTGAGCTTTGAGCTCGCTGTGCTTGGATAAGGTGTCTCCCATATGCCACCATTGATGGACACGGGGTTATGTGTTTATTACACATTTTGAGTTTTAGCCCTTGTTTATTAGTCCAAATGTTCGTCGCTTTGCGATACATACATCCATACATACAATAACAACATGTATGCATGTATATGTCTAGCGGTTTCATAAAATCTCGATGCTTTAATAGCCCTCCGTCTGAGGGATTTTCAATGTACCAATGACTTGCTTTGTAGTATTCAATAATCTCGATTGTTCTCTTGACTATTGCATCAGCCAATGCAAAGTTTCTGACCCCAATTCTTTTCGCTTTTGAATACTCTGAGGAGATGCCCATATGATATCGAAATGATTTGGCGGGTATAATGTATAATCCCATATCAGAATGTCAACGTTGTGAGTAGGATTAAACCTCGGGTGAATATCAAGGGAGACGACTTCGCCATCTTTATGCAAGTCTTTGAATATTTTGCTCACTGAGCATGTTCCACTAAACAATTCTAATAGTCTCATACAATGAAGAATCAAAAAAGGTGGCAGATTGGGTCATATTATGGATATATATAAGATAATATGAATATGACCCAATCTGCCACCTTTTTTAATCCATTATGATAATGAAGAGAACAAGTACTATACCGGAGTCTATACTTATCAAACTTGCATAGAAGATTCAGCTACCTGACCGGGAACAATCCATTCATTGAAATTTCGGCGAAACATACTTGGATGATTTGGTTTGCGATGAAGGTCGATAAACAGAAAATCATGTGGCCCTTGTATAGCCTGATTGTATACCGAGTTGAATTCCTGAATGGGAATTTCGCCACCAACTTCCTCACCAATCTTATCTATCTCTTTTTGATTCTTATTTCGGAAGACTAGCATATGTGTTAGGTTACCTCTTATTGATTTTAGCAAGCCTCCGGAGCTTGAGGTGTAATTCTGAGTTGCAAACAACAACGTCACTCCAAGGGCACCGTCCTTAAGCTTTCCAAGATGTCTATGTTTGATAACCATATTGCTTAGCTTACTTGAAGGTCTCATCATGTCGGTATCTTGTGTATCATCAAAGAAGGCAGCAATGACTGGCCGTTTGCCACCATACTTGTGTTGTGGAGGAAGTATATTACCATTCTCGTCCCCAAATTCCAACATCAATTCACCGGGAATCTCATACACACTGATATTATGATTGTTTAACATTTTCATTAACTTCTTATACCGTTCCATCTTCTCTTGATATTCATCGTACTCTTGAGCCTCGGTATCAAGGAGGTTTTCAATCTGATTTGGAACATCGACGGTAGGCTCTAATACATCACCTTCATCAAGCGGTAAGTCTTTGTAATAATGCATATTGTTATGATATGTTGGTGACACTAAGATAAGTCTGTCTAAAGCATTGTTTTGTTTCATCAATCTTAATAGATGTGTAAGACTACATGATTTCCCAGTGCCGCGTTTCGCACAGGCCAAGATAACCCCGTGCAATTGAATAAAATCATCGGGTGTCGGTATGCTAAAGGCCCCATTCTTCGGCACTTGAATATCATATGATTTATCTTTGAGTTTCTGAAACTGCATATACTATAACGATAGAAATAGACTAGAGTAAGCCTTATCATAACCCGGGTCCATTTCCGCGTCTCGTTTTCGAGGTGATTGAGATGCAACTCGGCTTTGCTTTCGTCTAGTAGACTTCCTAACAATCACTTCAGGTTCTTCTTCCGATTGAGAGCTATCAGATTCAACAATGACAACCTGCTTTTTCGGTTTCTTCTTAAGGGCTTTTGGTTTCTTGACAACGATGTGTTCTACTTCTGGTTCGGGTTCGGGTTCGGAATCTGGCTGAGGTTCTGGCTGAGGAGATTTTGTCGTTGCCTTCTTAATGGTTTCTTGTGCGTCGGCAACTTTTTGAGATTCCTTAAGTTGTTCGGCCATCTTGACATCTTGCTTTTGTTTGGCTTTGGCTTGGCGAGTTATTAGAGCTTTCTCCCTCATTTTCGCAAGGCGTTCAAGTGTCTCCGGGTCGGTTATTTTCTGTCCTTTAACTGCCATTAAGTAATTATAACATATCATAAGAAAATAATATTTCTGAATTTGACTTACGATTTCTCGATGAAATCAGAAAAGGTGGCAGATTGGGTCATATTCATATTATCTTATATATATCCATAATATGACCTAATCTGCCACCTTTTTTGATTCCTAATGTATACATGACCAGAGAAACTTGGATAACAAAGTTGAAATCTTGCGGAGCCGAACATAGAGCCGAACACGGGATTAAAAAGAAGGGTAAGATGACACAAGCTGAAAAGCTGAAAGGCTTACGAGGCCGACCAGTTGTTAAAAAGACAACTGCTAACAAAAGTAGAACCGCCTTATTAGACCATGGCACTTTATCAGGACAACCGGTGTATCAACAGCCCGTCAAAGATGCTGCTTTGCCTACGAAGCCCCCACGTAGGATAGCCCCTATAATGGTAGCTCCTTTAGACAAAACGAGCATTGGCACAATAACGGGTGACTCAGTATTTCAACGACCTACCGAAGAGTACACCGGTGTTTCAAATTATCGAAAAGCCATTGATGATATTGAGAAACGTATAAAAATGAAAAAACAAATGAAAAAACAAATGAAAAAACAAATGAAAAAAAGTCGCGGTGATGCCACAAAAATATAATTTATATAGTATAGGAAGATGCCCCCTAAATTGAGAAAGCAAAATCCTGAGGCACGCCATAAGCTCACTGCTGCAGATTGGGAAAATTTACAAAGTAGAAACCTAACCGGTGATGATAGAGCCAAAGCTATACGTGATTACAAGAAGAACTATCGGAAATCGAAAGAGAAGGTTGAGAAAGTCACCAGGCGACAATGGACCAAGATAGGGAAGAAACCTGCCAAAGAACAAAGTAGACTTGATGAGATTCAAAAGTACAGCATTGGAGATTCCAAGAGACATATAAAGAAGTTTAGCACAGACGTTGAAAAACTTAAGGTTCCCTTTACAACGTTTCTTGAAAGAGCAGCACCCGATGGTAGCAGTTTAAACTATTGGTTACCGGAGAAGACAAAAGGCGTTGAGCAAGTATCAATTAGAGCGGTGTTCGAGGATGGGACTACATCCAAGTGGGTCAAAGGTTCAAATCGTGAAGATGTTATGATGAAATTTGAAGAGATGCTGCAAAGTCCGAAGGGTGGTGATAGCAGCAAAAAGTCCGTCGAGGTTGCCAAAGATATCGAAGTTGAATATTACTCTTCAAAACCACCAGAAGGTAAGGGGTCTCGATGCTTAGCCGCACCAAAAAACACCGTAGAATTACGACTGAAGCAGTGTGTCATTAAGATTGAATCCCGCAATAACTGTGGCATCAAATCTTTGGAACTGCTTGATAGAAAACGGAAATTAGATTCAATGCTAAGCGACAATTTTGTATGTATAAATCAATACGAGAATAAGTGGAAACAACTGAAACGAGACGCCAGCGGTCACAAGGGCAACATAACATCAGTTTCCGTTCGATTGCGTTTGGAATTGTTTGCGAAAAAGGATGCTGACGAAGGAATCAATATCGAAGACTTTCCAGTTTTAGAGAGGCATTACAGCAGAAATATATTTGTGTGGGGTATCACTGAACGACTTGGCGGTGAACCAATCATGTATTACCCGCCGTACTTCAACGAACACAATGAGTATTCAAGTTATAATGACAGCTTTCATATATTGTTGCACGACAATCATTATGAACCTATCACGCGTATTGATTGCTTCAGAGGGAAAACTTATCGGCCATCGTGCACCCAGTGTAAATCTCAAAAATGCATATTTGCCAGCAAGGATGTACGGTTGACAAAAGCAAACAAGCAATGGCATCATTGTGATATTTGCAATCGTAAATTCATGAACGAAGAATGTTACAATCTGCACAAAGAATTGGTGACGTGCAATCAGCTTCACAAATGTAAGATGTGCAATGTCAAGTTCAATCCTAAGGAGAAACACATGTGTGGATACAAAGCATGCCCAAACTGTAAGGTCGTTTGTAATCTATATGAACACAGATGCTACATGACACAGGTCAAACCGAAGTCCATACTATCACCTGAATCAATTGTGTGTTTCGATTTTGAAACTCGAAACGACGACGGTAGGTTGGTTGTAAATCATTGTGAAAGTCAGTACCATGATGGTACACATGTGATTCATAAAACCATCGGAGAGTTTCTTGAATGGGCCTGTCTAGACAAACATGCTGGCCACACATTCATCGCTCATTGCGGTTCCAAGTTCGACTTTAGATTGATAGTGGAGCATGTCATCAACGTCCAAAGGAAACCTCCAAAGGATATATTGTACACAGGGGCTGATATATTGTGTGTTAAGATTGCCAACGTGAGGTTCGTTGATTCATATATGTTCATGTCACGTCCATTGCATGCTCTACCAGAGATGTTTGGCTTTGAAAACGAAATATCAAAAGGGTATTACCCACATCTCTTCAACACGTTGGAAAATGAGACATACCTCGGTTTGTATCCTGACATCAAGTATTACAATCCCGAGATACTTCAACCAGAAGCTTATCAAAAATTATACAAATGGTGGCATGAGAAAAAGAGCAAGTGTTTTATATTTGAAAATCCAAAAGAGATTGCACGATATTGCCATGACGATGTGACCATCCTACGCCGTGCAGTGTTCGCTTTCAGGGAATGTTTTCTAAAGATAACCGACAACAAGTTTGACCCGTTTAGCTATCTGACGTTGGCACAACTGGCGATTAATATATGGAGAAGTGAGTGCATGCCAAAGGATTGAGTGGCTATATTGCAATCATTGGTCAAGTCGCAGAATGCATCTATCAAAGAGAATCAGTGGTTGGATTACATTGTCCACACTACGTCAGCCAAGCTCAAACGCGATTACGATGGCAAACGAAACTATAAACTCACAGATTTACAGATATATGTCGATGCTTTTGACGACACCACCAACACGGTGTATGAGTTCCTCGGAAGCTGGTTTCATGCAGACCTGAAGAAATACCACAAAGACGATATTCAGTATCAACAAGGGCGTAAATCGGGTATGACGTTTGGTGAGGTCAATCGGCAAACGATGAAGAGACTGGATGATATCAATGCAGCAGGATATAATCTTGAGTATATCTGGGAGTCGGCATGGGATGAAACAGTAAATCGGCTGAAATTGTCCGAGATTGGTAAAGACTTTTTAGAGCGACAGAAGTTGGCTTCTCCTATCGTGGATAGAGACGTATATCATGGAGGGAGAGTAGACCTGGGTAAGTTGTACTACGAGGTCAACCACAACGAGCACATACGATACCTCGACTATAATTCCATGTACCCAAGTGTCATGAAAACGAACAAGTTTCCCAAAGGTCATCCCGAGGTTATAAGAGACGTTAAGACAGTTGACATTCATGGCTATTTCGGTTTGGTAAAATGCAAAATTGCTCCTCCAAAACATCTTAAATTTGGCGTTCTTCCTCACGTTGATAATAAAACAGGTAAGCTGGTATTTCCACTGTACGAAATGGTTGACACGTGGACAACGGTAGAGCTGGAGAAGGCCATCGAAAAAGGATACATTATTAATGCTATATACGAGATAAAACATTGGAAGGACACCACCAATGACCTGTTTGCCGGTTACATTGATAAGTTTTTGAAACTAAAAACAGAAGCCTCCGGACCTCCTGATGGAGACATCGACGAGTTTATCGACCAGTTCAAGTTGCATGAAGGTGTCAAGTTGGACAAGGCAAATATCAAATGCAATCCAGGAATGAGACAGGTCTCCAAAGACATGCAAAATATACTTTACGGTAAATTGGGAGAGCGTCAGAATAAATCTAAGAGCAAGGTTATCCAAAATCCAGGTGAGTTCTACAATACCATTAGCAATAAAAGGTATGATTGTAAGTATGAGTTCGTTGGGAGCGACGACAACGAAATGGTCTTGATGAACTTCACTGAAAATTCAGAAGTATTTTCAGACACCAGATTTTCGACCAACGAGGTTCTGGCTGCATTCATAACCAGTTACGGTAGATTAAAGTTGTATCAGTTAATAGAGGCAGCAGGCTTCGCCAATGTGCTTTACTTTGATTGCGACTCGATAATATATAGCGAAACTCCTGAAAACTATCACATATATCATGGCAATGCATATCGACAGCCATGGTTGGGTTTCCTGAAATGTGAATTGCAACATTTAGAAAGGGACCATGGTAAGTGTATCGAGTTCTTGGCAACAGGACCAAAGTCATACAGTATGAAGTTTGCTGATGGTTACACCATGACCAAGATTAAGGGATTCTCTTTGAGCGTAGATAACCTGCAACATATCAATCACGATGTTATGAAAGACATGGTCATCAACCGCAAACTACATACACCAGTCAAGATGAGCAATATGGTTATTAGGCATCCTTGTAAACATGAAGGTGTACGGTCCTTGAGTATGGAGTCAAGGGCAGAGCCAAAGACATTTAACTTCAAGTATGACAAGGGCGATATCAATTGGGAAACGTGGGAAGTTGTGCCGTTATCTACATAATTTGCGGTGAACAATAAAAATATTTCCCGTAAATAACCTGGGTGATACCCCATGGATAGAACCGCGATTCATAACAGCGAAATCAAAAGGTGGCAGAATGGGTCATATTCATATTATCTTATATATATCCATAATATGACCCAATCTGCCACCTTTTTAAATTCAGAAAATCTAAAATACATAAATGATACAAAACAGCGTGCCCATCGCGGCGAACAAGCAAAATCAAAAGGTGGCACTTTAGGTCATATTTCCATTATCTATATATAGTCCGTAATATGACCTAATCTGCCACCTTTTCAAATTCAGAAAATCTAAAATATAATTCCAATAATTCTGATACAAAACAGCGTGCCCATCGCGGCGAAAAATCAGATGAATCACAACAAAATCAAAAGGTGGCACTTTAGGTCATATTCACATTATCTTATACATAACCTTAATATGACCCAATCTGCCACCTTTTCAAATTCAGAAAATCTAAAATATATTTCACAAATTTCTGATACAAAACAGCGTGTGAACGCGGTGAAAAATCAGATGAATCAAAAAGGTGGCACTTTGGGTCATATTATGGATATATATAAGATAATATGAATATGACCCAATCTGCCACCTTTTTCATTTTCGTCACATTTTCGGGCAAAGACGCAAAAGATTTTATTTATAAGGGGACATCTGCATGACACCTGCAAGACCCATGCAAATCCACAGTAAGGACCAACGCAGAATAACAGTAGGTGACCAGTGGTGCGTGCCGGAGATGACCAGGTGTGCTCACTACATAAGAGGCGTCCGCAAATACTGGGAAATACCGGGAAATATCAAGAGGAGTACAGAGGATACCGGTGAATATAGAGGTGATGCCCCCTGGACACGCCTCTTATGTAGTATTCTTACCATGGGGAAGATGGTGATTTCGATGCTGGTGATGGCTACTATTAGTTTTCTAAACACACAGGCGGTGTTCCTATCTCTTTTCTCCACCACTTGCTGTAGTTTTGGACAGAAGGATGTCGTTGTATTTCTCACCAATAGCGGGCAACTTTAAAGAATTAAGACGGACAATTTACAGGCAGCATACCTATCAGTTCGCACAAGAGATTAAGCTAAAGCGACAGGCAGACTTATGTTTTACATTCTTCCATCACATGCAGACATGCGAGATTTGTCAGAGCACCCACCACTAGCCGGCAGAGCATTCATTCTAGCATACCGGAATTGGTCCTAGTTATTTCCTAGGCTTAACAAGTATTTATTATGCTAGCCTGACTTTCATCATGCCACTACTGGTTACTACCTGTGACTTTGCTAGCTGACTAGAGTTATCATCTCTTTACATTCTCTGTAAACTCTAGTAGCTAGGGTGGTGAGTGTCACTAGCTGGCCCACCTCAGATGAGGTGGTGTGCTGGAATTGGCACGACGACTAGTTCGTACAGTCTAGTGTCATCCCCGTATGTCATCTTCGGTGGTCAGCCTGTGTCACTCATCTCGGGTATATATCGTTTGTATAATATCCGAGTTTAGTGATCCGTTGTTTCACCGTCGGCAGCGGGTCCCCACTGCCTGAGCTGATGTTTCTAGCAAACACTGCAAGTGGCATCCAGGCGAGGGGTGACACAAGGGTGCACCACTGCTCGCCCCCTAGCTAGAGGGGAAAGTTGGCATCCCCGTGAGAACCTTGCGATCGTCCCATTATCGGGAAATCCATTGGACCAACGGTATTACTGCAACTGGAGCTAGTCAACGCCAACGGCAATCGTATCCGCGATATCGATGGAAGATAAATAGATGATCTGCTTTAATAATCCTGGAAATTAAATTCACGATGACACGCGAGACGATGCGAGACGATATGACCGTCATCCGTCACCCTGGTTCAGAATTTTTTCGGGACAGACGGAAACCACTTTCGAGTTCTAGAGCGTATAGAGCTCTAACCCTTGGCTGCCCACGCTTTGACCTCGGGAGCACATCACATTGAAATACCCCCCTGCACTCTGCTTTAGTCCCGGGGGTTGGACCCCCCTAGACCTCGATATTTGCCATGGGGGTTAGACCCCCCGCACTCGATATTTTGCCTTGGGGGGGTTGGACCCCCCCCCTAGACCTTAATATTTTGCCTTGGGGGGTCGGATCCTATCCCCCCCCCCGGCAGAGCCAACACGCGCGGCGGGGGCCAACACGCGCGGCGGGTCCCAACACGCGCGGCGGGGGCCAACACGCGCGGCGGGTCCCAGCACGCGCGGCGGGGGCCAACACGCGCGGCGGGTCCCAACACGCGCGGCGGGGGCCAACACGCGCGGCGGGTCCCAAC
>LGRX02014886.1:0-28219 GCA_001247695.2 Cymbomonas tetramitiformis
GTGCCTTCACGGCATCACAGATCTCGGTGCCACCAGTTGAGGAGCAGCACGTGGCACAGACGGCACGCCGTCCCGCTGTGGGATGCGGCGTGCCGACTCTCGGCTTTGGCATACATGCCGGCGATGGGAGCTGTGGCGATGCTTTCCCTGCCCTGCATTTCTTTTGCAGGTGCTGCAGGTTCAGCTTCCACGGCTGCTGCCGTGTCTGCGGCTTCATCGGCTGCGAAGTTGCCTTCGCCTCGTGGTGCTCTCGATTGGGAGACTCCGTCATTTTTCTTTACGAATGAATTTATTGAATTTGTGAGCCCGGCTCAGAGTTTGTTTGTGGCTGACGATGTGCCACGGCTCGAGCCACCTGAGCCCCCTGACCTCTTTCAGGACTTTGCTCAGGCAGATGTTGGTTTCGACATTGCACATTACTATGGTATGGCTATACATGAGCACGGGCCTCTTGACGTGGATCATTACTATGGTGCTGAGTTCTTTTCATCCTACTACAGCGTGGACTTCCACGAGGCTACTGCTGGACTGTATTGGGACCCCGTCGATTGACCTCCTGTTCACTCTGGATGCACACCGACATGGTGGTGTGCAGAACTCCTGTGACTTCAACAACTTTTCTGGTTTCTGGTTTATGTTTTATGTCAGCTACAACATCCTCACTTGGTATTGAATCTGCTCTCAGTTTATCTTGCTTTGAGATGTAGGTTCCGAGGAGCAGCTTGACAGCCTGCTCACAATTGCTTTTATCAGGATATTAATATACTGTAGCACAGTATGATCTCTGTACTGGCCAAGAGCCACTGACAATCTTGCTATTGTCTGGACAGCTGTACACCTCCTTTCACATTGGAGGTGGTGTGTTAGGTTTAGCCCAGGCAGGGCTCCCTCCCGAGAGTCTCGGTGTAGGCCCCTGGCTAGACCCCTAGTCCGATCTGACTCGGGTACCGCTGCCCGTGTGTGTCACTGTTGTGTCACATGCCGTTAGGTTCCGTTCGAGACTTTCGCCTAGGTTATAGGTTGTAGTATCTGATATATCTTCACACTTTATCTATATTCTGAATACAGCCAACCTATTATCGGCTCACTCCGAATATACCGGTTTAGGCATATTCACTACCCAATGGGTCCAAAATATCCCGCTATAGATAGGTTGGGGTCCACACCCCCTGCGGGTCGCACTTGAGGGGGCTCATTCCACGGGAAGCTCACTGGCGAAATCTGGATTTTCCCGATTTTCGGTCGTTTGGGTGGGGCGGCTTGTGCCCGTCCGGGGGGCCATGTGGCGACATAGTAGGTGGTTGCAGGGCTTTGTACACGTCAAACTACATCTAAATGGCAAATTTTGCCGCCTATGATATCGCACCGTGGCCGCCCGCGCGGCCCACCTTGGGTGCGTGCCGCCGGCGCGTGCATTGTAGATAGTACCGCCCGCGCCCCGCGTGTATGGGCGGGCAAGCAAGGGCTGCCCATGTCGGGGTACTGTATCGGTCAAATTAGTTCCATGGGGTCCCAATGACTCCAAAACATCCCGCTATAGGGGTCCATACCCCCTGCGAGTCGCACTTGAGGGGGCTCATTCCATGGGAAGCTCACTCCTGAAATCTGGCCTTTTCCGATTTTCGACCGTTTGGGTGGGGCGGCTTGCGCCCGCCTAGGGGGCCACGTGGCGGCATGGTAGGTGGTTGTAGGGCTTTGTACACGTCAAACTACATATAAATGGTAAGTTTTGCCTATGGTATCGCACCGGTAACGATGGAATCGCCGAAATGAGACTGGAACCGGCGAATGAGACTCAAATGAGACAGGGTATTTTTTGCGGAATTTTGGTTCCAGGGGCCATATAGATGTGGTATCCGTGATAAAAAACGAACTTTGTTAAGAAATTTTGATTTTACAGCCGAAAAACAGCCAAAAACACTCCACGAAGGCTGAAAAGTTGGGATATCTGAATTTTGTTTAAAAGACAAGATTATTGCGATACTCACATATTTTGAAGTTGAAAATATGATATAATAACAAGGTAAGTTGAAAATTTATGAAAAGACCATGCATACTCCTTGCTTAGAATGTTTATTATTGGGGTATTTTTGTGTCACGTGAAGCCGCGACACACTGAAAATAAGTGAAAATTGACTATAACACGGGATAACGGTGTTGTAGGCTCAAACTTATCTTAATTAAGAATGTTCAAAACAAAAGACATAAAAAAAACTTCATAGGGCAATGCTCCACAGCTGCGGGATGGCTCATTTTTAGCCAGTTCAGCTGAAATGGCTTAGGGTTTGAAGCGGGAGTGCAAGGCATGCCTTGAACTGTGATGAATGATGAAAATGCAAAGTATCCCTACTGTTCACAAGTTTCAAATATAGTCAAGAACCAAAAGAACACCACCAACAATACGTGGGATTGAAGCATATTCGCAATTACTATTTACACGCACGAGCATTACTCAGGGTTTGAGTGCAGGCTAGCCTAAGAGATGGGCGCTGGTACTTCCCCCATAAAAGTGCTGTACATCCGCACCACCGCCTGTGCATACAGTGCGTCGGCGGTGCTGCCCGACTCCCCCTGGAAGGAAGCAAGGGATTTAAGCTCCTCCAACCTGATGCTTGCGTCGAGGGCGGCGGTTGTGCTCTGCTCCTTCAAAGCAATGACGAGCTTCTGTGCCTCTACCCCGGCCGCTCTTTGCCTGTCAGGTACCAGCCTTGGCTGTCCCACAGGCACTCCTGGTGTACCTTGGGCGTCCAACCCCACGGGCATCGGCTGCTGCGATGAGCCCTGAAGACCTCGGAGAGGGCCAGCTTGGCCTCCGGGCATCAAAGCCTGCGAAAAGCCCCATTAGAGATGGTCAGTAGTGTGCCAGGTTTCGGAACTCCGAGGGACATAAATAGAAAAAACAAAACAATATAAAAACGTTATATTCTAAACAAGAAGGAAACCTTACCGAGATGAGCTGCATGGCGATCTCCTGGGTGTACCTCTCGCTGTTCTTATGGTTTTCCCGTTCGATGGCCATCTGCTCCTTCAGATCCAGGATGGCTTTCTGTGACTGTTCGTTGAGGGCGTTTTTGAACGTGTCGATCGTCTTGTTGGAAGCCTCGGAGAGTTGCTGCTGAGCAACGACGTGTTTGTCCGTCAGCTGCACCTGATGCTGCAGGTGCTTGTTCTCAATGGCATCTTGCCTTTGCAACAGCGCTGCTTGGAGCTCCTTGGCCTCCTGGTTGCGCTCGTCCTGGTCTTTGCGCAATTCCTGCTCCCGAAGCCTTGCTTGCTTCCCCTGCTCCTACAAGGCCTTCTTACTCTCCAACTTCGACTCCTCCAGAGCCTTCTGAAGGCGCTCGTTTTCCTTGGCAAGGTTGGCAACCTCAATCTCGGACTGGTCACGAGCACGTTTCAACTCTTCAAGGTTTTGTCTGTCGGCGTCGGAGTCGGTGTTCCTGGCATTAGCGTTCCGCACGCTTTCGGACGTCAGCCTCAAGAACAGGTCCGCCATGTACTTCTTCATCTTGGCGTCCTGTGAGCATGTGCAGGTTTGTCAGTCAACAGTCTGGTCAAAACTTAATCAATAAACCAAAATAGGGAAAAGGGGGCCATAAGTACCATGTCCTGGACCTTCTCCTTTTTGGAAAGAGGTCTGTCTCGCCGCTTTGGGAGGTCATCCTCTTCGTTCCTCAGACTGGCTTTCTTGAACGATGCTCTGAGAAGGCTCCTGCACTTCGTTTTGCACCCCAAAGGAACCGTGCAGTACTTCTTCAAGGTCCAACTCAGGCTCGTTGGTCTTTTCGCTGTCCGTAAGGTCCAGTTTTTGCCGTAAGGTCACCGGCGGCCGACAAGAGGAAGTCCGTTTCCTTTTGGTATCTGCTGCTGGCTTTGGTGGCGATGACAGCTTTCGTTTCCTCGTGCCACTGCCCAAATCATCGCCAACAGCTCCGCTCGCACCCTTCCCCTTGGCCTCGCCAACAGCTCCGCTTGCACCCTTCCCCTTGGCCTCGCCAACAGCTCCACTTGCACCCTTCCCCTTGGCCTTGGAAACTGCTTTCCGATTCCCCTTCGAGTTCTTGCTACCTTCACCAGCATGGTTGCCGGGTACTTTCTGCTTCGCGTAAGGAGTACTGTCCGAGAGCTGCATCGGTGCACCACTTGACATGACAAATGCCGTCACCGTCCCCACCAAACGGAAGGTGAGCCCCGCTGAGAAGTTGGAGGAGGCGAGAGTCCAGTAGTTGGTGTCGCCAACCTTTGCCGCTGTCCTCGCCCCACCTGGCTGCTCCGAGCGCCTCTGCTCCTCGGCCGCGATCTTTTCCCAGGCAAAAGGCAATACCTGCTTAAAGCCTTGATACCTCTCGGCCTCCTCGGCTATTTCCCCATCGGCAAAGGGCAGCTTCGTGGGTAACGTGTCGAGGTCGCCGTCTGCATAATCGGGCAGGCGGATGTCGTGGGCGTAGACCTTGTTGCTCTGCAGCTGAAGAAACGGGTATCTGTCGCAAAAGTGCTCCTCCCGCTTGAGCGTGACATGTCGGTTCTGAAGGAGAGGGGTTTGAAACATGACGTATTCGGCCGTGTTCCCGGAATGCTTCTCGCTCAACAAAGTGGCATGCCACTGACCCGAGCTGCCTTGGCTCAAGTTGGCGCAAACGAACCGGATTGTGGCGCCGTCTAGATCAAGACCAGCCTCCTGCCCAAGGTCCATCACTGTTTCTACTTGCATGCCCTGTACCAAGGGCATGCGATACGTAAGTTTCTTCTCCCGGGTGAACTGGGCCTCGAGGTAGACGTACACCTGTAGAAGCCACCATTTCGAAATAAAGGAAAGTTACAGGCCAAATAAAAGCAAACAATGTGGTTTTCAAAGGCAGGCCGGTCGCTTACCGGCTGTTTGCCGTTCACCAAACGCGGCACCAACTCCGTTCGAGCGTTCTTGACGTTGGTACGATGCACTTTGGCGTTCGAACTATCTTCCTGCGCCATCTCGTCGAAGGAAAGATATTCGGGGTCATCCGCACTTGGACCCCGTACGACTTGAAAGTCGACCGCTGCTCGAACATCTTCATCCTCACGGAACACGAAGGTGATGTCCTTCACGTCCCCGTGCTGGCAGGTCAGGTACGCGATTGCATCCCCAAAGGTGGGGAAGACACCTGGATTGCCTGGTTTTCGTAGGTTGAAGATCACCACGCGATCCGCAACCGCATGCCCCGACACAGGAGGCGTCCAGATCTGCTTGAGCCATGCCAGTCCCACTAACAGAGGCAACCCTAGGCTGTTGACCTCCTCAAACTCAAGCAGAAACAATTTTCTACCCTCCCTTGCCTTCGACCTAGGCTGCTCCAAGACGGCGTCGTCATCCTCGTCGACCTGGTGGGGTGCGTCCACGATGACGCGTGTGTCCTCCTCCCCGGGTTGGGGCCCGTACCGCTCCTGGCACAACGTCAGCATATTACTGACGATGTTTTTTTCGTCCGCCTTGTATAGTTTGCTTTCAAAAACATTATATTTGGACCCGTCCTCCAAGCATTTCAGCAGGAGCTCTTTCCCACAGCCATTTTCCAGTCCGAAGTCTGCATAATGTATGATTACGGGCTTGCCGTCCCCATCCTTCAGACCGCCCTGGTCCAAGCACTGCCCCAAAAGCACGTACTCCCACCCATCGGCCGTGACCTTTACCAGCTCCTGGCAGGTGATCAGACCCAGCGAAACAAGGTCCACTGTACCAGGCACACTCCTGATATCTTATACATATTTTTCTCCTTATTATCCTTTCTTTTCTTTTTATGTTTTCTATTGTTTTTGGTGTATCACATAGGCTTCTAGCCTTATATTCCACTGTTTAATTGCATGACATATACTGGCTATACAGCCTAGCAATACTATCACTTTTCGATATAATGTATGGTCGCAAACCTATAACATCTATATCCTTATGTTCAGTCTTGGCATCATGCCCAATCCTAACACGTAAAACTTGTACAATTCTTTCACTTGGTCAACACTCACTGAGGTTCACTTTTCCCAAGCTTCCCCTTTCATCATGTTGCTCTTTAACTCACTAGCAGGATTCCTAGATTGACATCTGTCATCGGCCAATTACCAGCAGCCCATGCCTGATTCTGTTACTTCTCCACCAATCATCAGGCAGATCATGATACTTGTATTGCCATTGCAGATATTCTCCTGGAATCTACCATGAATCATTTCATTACAGATCTTCTCCTGAAATCTGCTTTGTCATCGATTATTTTCCCCACTCGCTCACTTATGTGAATATCCGATAATTCCCCATTATTCGCGAGTGGGGCATGCATGCTCGGGGCATATATACCCATGGGGCATACGCCTCGGGGCATACCCATGGGGCATACGCCTCGGGGCATACCCATGGGGCATACGCCTCGGGGCATACCCATGGGGCATACGCCTCGGGGCATACCCATGGGGCATACGCCTCGGGGCATACCCATGGGGCATACGCCTCGGGGCATACCCATGGGGCATACGCCTCGGGGCATACCCATGGGGCATGCGCCTCGGGGCATACCCATGGGGCATACGCCTCGGGGCATACCCATGGGGCATACGCCTCGGGGCATACCCATGGGGCATACGCCTCGGGGCATACCCATGGGGCATACGCCTCGGGGCATACCCATGGGGCATACGCCTCGGGGCATACCCATGGGGCATACGCCTCGGGGCATACCCATGGGGCATACGCCTCAGGGCATACCCATGGGGCATACGCCTCGGGGCATACCCATGGGGCATACGCCTCGGGGCATACCCATGGGGCATACGCCTCGGGGCATACCCATGGGGCATACGCCTTGGGGCATAGCCCTGAGCTGTCCGTGCCTCCCGGTACAACTCCTCCCCCCTCAAGAGCGGCCTATCTCCCGATGCCGCTCCCGGTGTCGGCAGGTATCAAACTCCCCGAACTGAAGATGGTGGAAGAGATGACGCAACAGCGGAGCCGGTACTGGGTACACGGCGTGAGCATCTCGCGCTCCTGGGTGCTGTGAAGACGATGGTCCAAGCTGAGCAGTTTCAGGGTGCCCTCCGGTGGCCCATTTGCATGCGCAAGGTGTCCGCGAGGTGCACTCCAGCAATGGCGTTGGTGGAGGTGAGCTAGTCGAGATACACGTTGGTTTACGATATCGCTCCCCATACTTACAGTAGGTGCAAAAAAGAGGCTGTGGCAGTTCACGAACCACTGACCGCAACCGCAGCGCATTCGGGTATCTTCCTTCAGGATTTTCAAGAAACCAGTGCTTGGGCTTCAAGTACTCAATAGCATCCAGGGTGCATTTCACACTCTTGTCTGCTCCTTCCAGATCAGGAGGTCCTCCCGTAGTGCGCGCCTGACTGTACTGGGTACATGGAGGGCTGGCCCAGATGACATCAAAGAATCCCGGTGGGTACTGAGTGGGGTCCCAGTCCTCCATTGATGCGAGATCGGGTTGCCATCGTGGGTCGTTGTCGAGCGTAATCACCGAGGCAGACGGAAAGCACTTTGCAAACTCTCTTTCCACCGATCCGGTTCCGCTGAACAACACCAAGATTCTCACTGGCCGGGTCTTTCGCTCTTCAAGGTCGGTGATCACCACTAGCTCTCCGTTCTCCAAGATTTACACCCGCTCCCACGGCAGACAGAAGTCTTCCGGTGGAGAATCCACTTCTGGGACGTCACATTGATGTTCCATTAGCTGGGATAAAGTGACACCAAGGTGAACGGGCTGTCGCTGTTGACGTTGACGTCGGCCATGCTCAACGGACTTCAGCATGTCCGCCTGCATCCCCAACCGCCGTGCCTCGAACTCCTTGAGCTGCTGATTCTCCCCGCCTCTGTCCATCTTGTCTCTGGAGCGCCACTGGTCGTGAGCTGCCGAGTAGCCCGTCCAGCGTACCTTCCATTCCTCCACTGACTTACCCTTGACCATGCGTACACGATACGCTAGAATTTTGTCCACGTGAGCTTCCGCTTGCCCATCTACCATTACCGGGTCAGGTACAGGCAGTTGTGCTCGAGATGCAAACTCATCCATGCCGGAAACGTATGGCTTCAGGCGGTGCTGTGCGAACACGTCGTGAATGCGCCAATGCGGTGGTAGAGCCAACCGATAAGCCACCGGTGCCCCGCGGTCCGCCTCCGCCGGCTCCGCCTGCAAATCGCTGTAGAAGCACTCCACGACAGTTACAGGTCCGTGCCAACGCTTGCCGAGCTTCCGGCACATCGCACGGTCCATCACCTTCTCCGTCGGGTGACGAGCCTCGATCCATACCAGATCCCCCACTGCGTACCTATGCTGCTTGTGACGCCGGTCGAACTGCTCCCGCTGGCGCTGCTGAGCCAACTCACGGCGGCCACGCGCGTCCCGCAACTGCGACGAAAACTTCACAGCCATCTCATGGGCGGTACCCACCCCCCCTTTTCGTCGCGCAGAGCCAGGGAGAGTCGCAGCCTCCAGGAACATGTCCAGCTGAGACATCGGAGATACCCCGTAGCATAGCTCAAAGGGAGTGAATCCTGTGACGTCACTACGCGAGTCGTTGACAGCAAACTCCACGTTTGTCATGTAGAGGTCCCAGTCATCCGGATTGGCACCCACGAACGAGCGCAACATGTCCTCGACCACCCTGTTGGTGTGTTCCGCCTGCCCGTCTGAACGAGGGTTGTACGGAGTGGTAGAAGCCACCCGCACCCCCATAAGTCTCATTAGCTCACGCCAGAACGAGTCTTGGAACCTGGGGTCACGGTCACATACAATCTTCATGGGGGCTCCATGCTGCCTCCAGACCACGTCGAAGTAGATGCGGGCCACCGTCTGCGCAGAGCTGTCCCCAAAGTTCATGGGCATAAGGTGTACCATTTTGCTCAGCTTGCACGTAAAGGTGACGAAGGCGTCATTCCCCTGGGCGGTGAGCGGCAACCCTGTAACGAAGTCCACGCTCACATCTTGCCAGTTGCGTTGAGGAATAGCGTGCGGATTCAACAATCCATCGGGGTAGGATGCCCGGGGACGAACTGCTTGACACGTAGGGCATGAGGCCACCCATCCTGCCACGTCTTCGGAGGCATTTTCCCACCAGAACCTGCGTAGAACTCTTTCCAGCGTTTTCTCCCGGCCAGTGTGACCTGCAGTGGTGGAGTCGTGGGCATCCTTGAAGACCACCTCTCGCAAGGGAGAGTCTTCGCCGAGGACCAACTGGTACCGTCCCGCGGTTACACGCCACAGCACGTTCCCGACGATGCGGAAGTCCCTCGTGGCATGGTGCGGAGCCGCAAGGATGTTATCCCGCAGCTGCTGAAGGGGACCGGCACGTGCGTACTCATCGTTTAGGGACTCCAGGAATGTAACTTCCGTGGGGAGGCTCGAAGCATCGCGGGTCTTAGCAGCCTTACCCTGTCGCACTATCGGAGGCGCCACCCGGGGATGCCGCACTCTTGGCGCTAGCTGTCGGGTGGGGGGAGCATGCACCACTAGCACGGGCCACGGAAGGTCGTGGAGTACACCGTCAGGAGTTTCGAACAGCTGGGTGGGCACTCCTCGTTCGTCATGAGTAGGTATCACTTCCACCAGCCATCCTGAAGAGTCGCCTCCATTGAGGCATGCGAGCCTGGATGTCCGGTAGAAGGAACACTGCCGAGGTATGCGCGGGGTCCTGCCGCCATTCATCTACATACTTGCGCAGCACTGCCTCGATGGAGATATGACTGCTGGAGTATGGGGGATTACACCAGACGTGCTTTCCCCTCCACTGCCGTCGCAGACAATCAGTCCAGTATGTGTCTACTTGACGGTTCCGTCCACCCAGGTCACAACACGCGTCAACATCGAAGCTGCCGAACTGTCGTTGGAGGCGCTCAAAGACCTCCTTGCGCACCTTCCAATCCTGCCGATCGGCTGGCTGTTTGGTGGCTCGACCAGACGGCTGAGTTGGCTGCTTAGGACCTCGGAAATCCGTAGCAGGCGGTGTCGAGGTTTTCGGCTTGGTGGAAGGAGTCGTCGTAGCAGTGGTTTGTCGCAGCCGAGCACTACGGCGCAACACTGGATCGGTTCCCGGGGTGTTCGCTTCCTGCCGGCGCTCTCCAGATTCGGACAAATCAGTGAAGTAGTCGGTGGGGGCTCGCAGCATTAGTTCCTCTCCAGCGGGTGCACACTTAGGCGAGCTAGTTGCATGCCCAGACTGGCACGTTGCATGCCCCGCATGCCCCGCATGCCCCGGTTTATGCCCCGGGGCATACCCCACTGCATGCCCCACTGAGCTGGCTGCATGCTCAGTCGGCCGTGTTGCATGCCCCGCATGCCCCGCATGCCCCGCATGCCCCGGCGCATGCCCCACTGCATGCCCCACTGAGCTGGTTGCATGCTCAGCCGGCTGTGTTGCATGCCTCGCATGCCCCGTATGCCCCGGCGCATGCCCCGCTGCATGCCCCACTGAGCTGGCAGTATGCTTAGCCGAGCCGGTTGCGTGACAGGGCGCGCAACCAGCCTGGAGCAGGCTCTCCAGGGCCCGCTCCGCCACCTGAAGTGTCTCCACGCCATCCATCCATGATTCCATGGTGGCCACCCATCCTGGTACAGGGGTTGGCGGGTGGTCTTCAAAGATCTCGTCGGCATCCAGCACGGAGAATGGGTCCTTGGGGAGGTCCGTCTCCTTGTCTACGACACCGGCCTCCTTGAGCCCTTCTCGCGGGTCCTTGGTCACGTAGTCAGGCGTCGGCGAGATAGCGCATCGGGGACCAGAAGAAGAGCTCCTTTGACGTACTCCATTCGTGGGACACCAACTTCCACCAGGTCCATGTACCACCGTGCCTGCCGTCGGCTAAGCTCTCGTCCCGGGGACATTAGCCATTCCAGGGGGCGATGGTCACCTTGTAACCGGAAGTCGGAGGAGAACAGGTAGTGCCTCCAGGTGGCGGTGGTGCAATGGTGCAACGCGCAGAGCTCCCTTTCGCCGGTGTGGTAATTCTGTTCCGCCGCGGAAAGCTGCCGACTGTCGTAGGCTATCACCCTCATACCGTCACCCGTATCTTGCATGAGTACGCCTCCCAAAGCAACTCCACTTGCATCCGTTTGTACCAAAAACGACGCTGACCCATCCGCGGCTGCCTTCATGTCAGGCAATGCCAATACAGGGGCTGAGGAGAGTGCGGTCTTCAACTCGTCGAAGGCCCATTGCTGGAGTTCTCCCATTGCCACGGTACGTCGGTCTTGGTGAGCGTGGTCAAGGGTTGGGCAATCTCCGAGAACCGGTGTACGAACCGGCGGTAGTACCCCGCTAGCCCAAGGAACTGTCTGACGTGGGTTACCGTCTCCAGCTTCGGCCAGTCCTTGATGGAGGACACCTTGTCATGCTGTGGCTGGCATCCTTCGGCGGAGAGAGTGTGGCCCAGGAACCGTAGTGACTCCTTCAGCATCTGCGCCTTGGAGGCCTTCAAATATACTTTTCTCGACAAGTGTCCAAGAACTGACGTACGTGGTCGTAGTGTTCCTCCACCGTGCGCGAGAAAACGACCACATCGTCGATGAAGATTCGTACAAAGGGGAGATGACCGAGTGCACGCTGCATTCGCCGTTGATATTGAGAGGGAGAGTTTTGCAGGCCCTGGGGCATCACCAACCATTCATAGGCCCCCATCTGGGTGGTGAAGGCGGTCTTCTCCACGTCCTCCTCGGCCATCGGCACTTGCCAGAATCCGTCCACCGCGTCAAAGGAGGAGAAGAACGCTGCCCCTTGCATCTCATCAAACATCAGTTGGATGTCCGGTAGTGGGTACCGGTCCCGCACCGTCTGCTGGTTCAATTGTCGGTAATCCACCACCAGACGTAATGTCTTCGGGTCACCAGGCTTGGGTACCATCAGACATGGGGCGGCATACGGGCTTGACGACGGCCGGATGTAACCCTTCTTCATGAGCTGCTCGATACGTTCACGTAGCTGGCGTAGCTCTTCAGCGGTCATCTTGTATGGGCGCCTACATGGTGATCCACCCTCCGCGTCCGGCTTGCGATCGATGCGGGCCTTGTCCTCCTCAGTGCGACGCAACTTGGATGCCTCCGGTAAGGCTGAACACAGGGTATCCAAATACTTCTCAAAGAAGGCGTCAAGGCGCTGCCTCCACGTGCTGCTTACCGGTGCGTCTCGAGTATCTTGACGGGGCCCTTCCTTCTCCAGGGTGGTGTGAGATGACGGTACTTCAGCAGCGGTAGCTGCGAATGCTCCTGCCTCATGATCGTCCCCGCGCGCCGCCACCATGAGCCACCGAGGTTGCGATTCTTCATCCCCGGCCAGGCGCCTGGTTTCCGCGTGGATGAGGTGCTGCTTCAGTTGCGTTGCCGTCAAGAACACCTCATCGATCAGCCCTGCGCCCTGGGCCTTGCCCTGACCCATCCCCGGACTACAACCCACGAGCGTCGCCTGTTGTTGTCCTCCACCATTTGCTCGCGTGTTGAAGGAGACGGAACCGTGACCGGCATAATCCAACGTGATTGGGGAGAGACTGCGAAGCCACTTACCCCCAACACCACGTCTACTTGGATTCCTAACGGCAAGACCCGTAGAGCCATCCGCTTCTCGCAGTAGTTTACTCCCGACGCCGCGTGTGCGGTGAACTTGGTGTACGCCACCTCTCCAGCGGTCTTTACAGATCCATCTGCCAGCGTGACCTTCATTGGTGTCCCTGAGCGCACTGTCAAGTCGCAAGTACGGGCACATTCCGCCGAGATGAAGTTGTCTGAGGCGCCTGAGTCCACCAACACCTTCACTCGATGTCCACGAAGGTAGGCATAGAACACCAGGAGTAGGGGTCCTTCCTCGTCTCGCACCGCTGACAGTGTGTGTGCCAAGAGTGTCCCTGCTCGAGAGTTCGCCTTCCAGCGCACCCCCCCATCCAGTTGAACACGCTTACATTTAAGAGCATCTTCGATTGGGTGTGAACTCAAGGCGGCTGCAGTCTCGTCCACCAAGGCGTTGCACTCGTACTCTTCGCCACTGCCGTGTTCAGTAGCACTGACGTACATGGTGGCGTTGGTCGAGGCACTGACGTGAGTGGTATCACTGTCAGTGGGGCTGACGTGGATAGTGTCACTGTTGGTGTCGCTGACGTGAGTGGTGTCGCTGTCGGTGGCACTGACGTGGGTCGTGTCGCTGTCGGTGGCGCCAACGTCGGTGGCGCTGACGTGGGTAGTGCCTCTGTCGGTAGCGCTGACATGCGTGGAGTCGCTGTCTGACCCGCTTTCCAGCGGCTGGGACCCATTGGATGCATGCCGGGCCGGGCGCGTTGCACGCTGGACCAGGTGCGTCGCCTGCTCAGCGATACAGGTTGCATGCTCAGCTGGCCGCGTTGCTTGCCCCGCATGCCCCGCATGCCCCGCTGCATGCCCCGCTGCATGCCCCGCTGCATGCCCCACTGAGCTGGTCGCATGCACAGACTGGCATGTCGCATGCCCCGTATGCCCCGCATGGCCGTGTTGCATGCCCCGCATGCCCCAGCGTATGCCCCGGGGTATGCCCCCCTGCATGCCCCACTGAGCTGGTTGCATGCTCAGTCGGCCGTGTTGCATGCCCCGCATGCCCCGCATGCCCCGCATGCCCCGCATGCCCCGGGGCATGCCCCACTGCATGCCCCACCGAGCTGGTCGCATGCTCAGGCGGGCATGTTGCATGCTCGGCCGGACTGGATGCATGCCGGCACGGGCTGTTAGGTTCACCCGCCAGCTGCTGGGTCATGTTCAGCTCCTCCTCGGGCAGACTGGAGCAGGATGCAACATGTTGGTTACACGCTGGCGGTATGCTGCCCGATCCGCCCGCCAGCTGCTGGGTCATACTCAGCTCCTCCTCGAGGTGCTCGGATTCGCCCACCGGTTGTCGGGTCACGCTCAGGGCCTCCCAAGCAGCAAGACGTGCAGATTCCTCCTTCCTCCAGGCCTTCACCCGTTGGTCCAACGTCGTGCGCTTCCTCCCACTCCTCGAAGGCTTCGAACGGCGGTTAGGCGTATTCTCCTCCGAGGACAGCTCACGGTGCTGCTGCAACCGGTACTGGCTGCAATGGATCTCCATCTCGGACTCATCGGTGCTGTAGGTTAGATCCGAGGGGCTCGATCCCAGAGTTGTTGCGAGAACCGTCTCGTCTGGTTTGAGGGGGGTAGGATTGGGAGGTGGGTGTGCCCGTCGGACGCGTCCGAACACAGCCTGCACGACCGCCTTGCCGTACTGCTTGACCCGCTGGGCTGCCGTGGTCCACGCTGGGGCCGTCTTGAGCGCATGGGAGTCAAGGGGAGTGTCCTGCGCTCGTTGTGCCCGCCGACGTCGCCACAAGCGATAGGCTTGCTGTATCGATATCGCCGCAGATGCTTGACGCCGTCGAAGGCGACGGAGGCCAATCGTCTCCCAAGGTCGGCCTTCTTGCGGTACATTCGTCTTCGGCCCGTATTCTTGCTCCACAGCCCGACGTTGCTCGCGTGGGCTCAACTCTGCCCAGGCCAAGCCCAATGTGCCGCCCATGCGACCACGCAAGCGGGCGAGTATAAGCTCGTCCAACTCGTACTTCCGTTGGCGACGGCTGAAAGGAGTAGTCGCGGGACGTCGTGTAGCATGGCGACGACTGCGCTCAGCCATCTTGTGTGCCTCTGCCGGGGACTTCTTCTTGAGGGTCATGCGTAGTTGTCGTAGTAGGACACTTTCAGAGGTAGCCCCAGCCGGACTTCTCCAGCTCCACGATGTCAACCGCCTACGCTGGTCCGCCAAGGAACTCTGGTACACCTCGGAGGTCCCCGGTGCAGCCAGATGCAGATCCTTGTAGTCGCTGGGCTGAACTGCTGGTGCCGCGTGATGAGCTCGGATGCGTGGGGGAGGTCCATCAACATTACCGCGGTCAATCGGGACACCGTGTTCGGCACAGTAAGTCTCCCAACAAGAATGTGCTGTCGGTGGGGCTATCGGTGGAGTCAATGATCCCCGAGCAGGGGGGGAATTCTCCACTGAGAGGGGCCGTCTGCTCAAAATGGTAGCGCGCCGTGCGCGCTCTCGGCCACTGAAGGCAATCCGTGATGAACGGGGCCTCGGGCTGACGGTGGAGGGGGGCCGTGCGGCCACACCATGGGGTGAATCTGATGAAGCCTCTGTGCTCACTGGGGCATGCTGCACTCGCAGTGAGACGGGCTTTGTCGGGGTACAGGCGGTGGCCTCGTCACGTGACGTCCGCGAGGGCCATGAAGGACGGGCTGCCACATTGGTATAGGGCTGCCTCTGTCCACGGGGTCGATGGAGATTTACTCCTCTTGCCCGGGAGCCCCTGTCGGCTCCCCACTCCGAAAAGCTGGATCCTCGGTGTTCGTGATGTCACACATGGCACACAGATCCCCATAGAGGTCCACGTCAGCATCCGCCAGAGCGAGGATCTCCTCCATCGTTTCCAGCTCTTCTGGATTGAGGGAATCCTCCTCGACTCTCTCCTCAATGACTTCTACGCAAGCCGCCACTTGCCCTGGCCTTCGCGCCAACCGCGCCGGGGCGTTGGCCTTCCAGATGGCCAGCTTCTTCTCGTCCGTGCAATTGGCCACCAAGTGCTCGAGACTGCCACATGCAAAACAGGGCCGTTCCCTCACCGCAGGTGCCGGTCGGGATCCTTGGGTCGCCGCTGTGCTTACATCCACAGGAGCCGCTGTTGCCGAGTCATTCCCAGCAGTCCCCGGCTCCCACGTGAGGGCCGCCAACGCAGGCCTCCTCGGAGGCCACCTAGGCCGACTAGCCGGGGCGCTACGTGGTGGAGCTTGCCGTTGTCGGTGTCCCATCTCCAACGCCACCTTGCGGGCGATGGTGTCGTGGAGAACCGCGTCCTCCATCACCTTAGCCGTCTCAATTTCCGTGGCCACGGAACGAACCTTCAAGATGGCGGAGGTGTCGGGCCGTCCAAGTCGACGTTGTTCCTCTTCCCACTGCTCCGGGTGACTGGTGTCTAGCCCAAGATCCGCCAACTTGGAACCCACTTGAACGCTGTGTCGTAGTCCACCCCAAAAGAGCTCGAGAAGTTCCAGTTTGGTAACCTTACCGCAACCCCGCACTACGTCCGCCACGAAGTTGACAGTCGCGGTTCGGGTGGTGATGCGGGTGTAGAAAGCACCGGTCTTCTCCTCCGATCGCTGTCTCGTTGAGAGTAGCTCCGACTTCAGCCGTTTCAGGGCGTCCGTGGTGATGTCCACTGACAAGGCAAGATCGCCCATGAACCGCGGCACCGCTGCGTACCTCGCCTTCCACGCCTCTCCTTCGCTGCCTCCTGGCGCCATCTCCTCGACGTACAACTTCTGGGCCTTGGCCAACTTGGAGGTCTTGATCATCCACAGCAAGGTGGAGATGCTGAGCTGATTGTGTCCTTGCGCCTCACGCCGAAAGCTGGGAGTAGTGAGCGCCGCAATCACCGTCATGTGCTCCAGAAGTGCATTCACCGCCACAAAGAATTCCTCAAGGTCATCCATGGCCCGGCCCTTCGTGAAGTGATCGCCGGGAAACTCCGGGAGGTCGTCCACCAGCTTGCGGATGTCCTTCAAGAGCGAGCTCTCGTTCTTGATCGCGGTCTGGTAGGAACGGTCGTCGGGGGTGTACATCGCCATGGGGTCCTCCGGAGCTCGTGCCACCCCGGCAGGTGGTCCCGTTGCTGCCGCATGCTGTGACGCCATCGGTGAGAAGGTCGCGGCGTCGGCAGAAAGTCGGTGGGAAGGAGCCGGGAATGTGGAAGGGGCAGGCTGTAGAGGGGGTTGGGGCGTCTCAGAAGATGGCCCAAACGATGCAGCCAAGTACCACGGAGCGGCACAGACCTCCACCCAGGCTTGTAGCCCGTCCAGCTCGTAGGTCCCCGCCTCCGACTCCGTGAAGGCGTCCACCACCGGTCGTCTCGGGCATTGGTACCATTGAGACGGAATTCTGGAACGCCTCGTGCCTCGAATAGACTCCTCTGCCACCAAGCGGTCCACCAAGAGCACCAAACTCAAGTAACGAGGTTACGAGGTAACGAGGACCCGAGTTTGTCGTTTTCGGACATACTTTTAATGAGAGGAATTTTATGTACTCCACTTTGAAGGTTGCGTCATTACGGTTGTCCTTTTGGGATGCACAAATGCCCGAATTCGACTGCTGGCTTTCATGAGTTTCAGGATGACGCGTGCAACCATGAAAAGGCAACTGATTTTTTTCCCCATCGTTGCTAATTCTTCCCGAGGCCTGCACCAAGACTCTTGATGCAGGGCGGTCGGTGGCTAATACAATCATAGATTACATCAAGTTCATTCAAGTTCATTGTTCCAACACACTCGGCTGGCCCATTTCATGGAAGCAACTACTAATGCTGCGGCAAAAACCAGAAACCTAGCTCTTCATCCTTTGGGACCTTCCCGCTTACACGTTCCCACCTTAACCATGAACCTAACCTGTGAGCTATCTGTGCGTACTAAACGGAACATCTGCATCTACGTAGCCAACTTCCCCAAGGGGGCCTACGGTGGAGAGTATTCCTCCTCGTTAGTGCCGTCCACGTAAGACTGCACAGCATGAGAGAGGTGGAACAGGGCTGCAAAAAAGTTGGTTTGTTTCTGCTCAAACCCGTAGAAGCATCTTCCCTTCCGAATCACCGCCACTCCGCAACTACCGGAACCCATGAAGGGATCCATCACCACCTGTCCCATGGCACTTGTGTACCGTTCCACCAGGTACTCGCACAAAGGAATGGACTTCTGTCCCACGACCAGCGTTTCCTTGTTGGCCTCGCAGATCTTGTCCAATGCCACGCATCCCGTAGTGTAGCAGCAATGCTTGAACACTTTCTGCGAGTGAAGGGCCTGAAATGACTTGCCGTATTCATGGAACTCGTTCCAGAGCTTACCCGTGTACATGCCCAAGGCTTTGCTCAGAGTATAATTGCACTTGCCCTCCTTAATGAGATTCGTCATGTTTGCCTCCAGCAGGCTTTCGGCCACATCCCACTCCTGAACGGAAAATGGGCCAAGCACGTTGCCACAGTAGAAGTTGGTGAGATGGGTGATGCCCGTTTCCTCCTTCAACTTTTCCGACTTCAACTCCACTTGCTTCTTGTAGTCCAACTTGGGCTTGTTCAAATATCGTGCCAGTGTCGTGTACAGATGACCAGAGGCAATAGGCGTATTGCCTTTCACCTCCGTCATGCGGTTCCCATCAAGCTTAACAAATCCAGGCATATTTTTATACACCTACACCAAAAAGCTTCTTCTACTAAGTTAACCAATATTCACATTTAAATATAGCTGAAAAGAAAGTGACCATCTTACCTTCAACTTAGTTTTCGCCGCTTCTTGGTTGATTGCATTCAGTGCCGTGATGTCACCCATCGCGAACATTATTGTGTCTCCATCAACTTTTCCCAGATCCCGTTTCTTGTTCTCCTCCTCGAGATCCTTGTTCGCATCAAACACCACACTCACCGCGCGCATGGCTGCTCCCCAGTCAACCTTTGTGTTGTACGATGTCTCCTTTTCATCTCCCCATGGCACATCCGTGATGATGGCGGCAACTCCAACACCCTCCATCAGAGTGGCGTGCATGGTGGCGCCAACCTCTTCGTACGTTCCAAGGATCAACGTAAGCATGGGGACACCTGTTTCAGTCCGGTGTCTCGTCTTCAACAGGGGATGTAAATGTAACAGGTACACTCCACAACAAGCAACTTACCTCCACCAATCATTACTTTCGACGTAAGAACAACGGGATCTTGCACGGCACCCGCCAGCTTGTGCTTCCTCAAACAAAAATACATTCTCTTCTCCGGTTCTCCCGCTTTACCGCGCTTCTTCCTTTGACCAGCATGCTCCTTGATGATGTCAGACGTCGACAGGAGTAGCACGTGCACGAAATAGTTCTGCTCGTATTCAAGGGACGTCCACCGTTCCGAAATGAAAGACATAATTTCCACAGACGGCCCCCACTCAATCTCCTGGCCATTTCGGAACACTCCTCCATGGGGTTGTAGCACGTATTGCTCTTTAGCCGTTGTCAAATCAAGCGGCTGGTCAGGCTCTGCTTCTTCCATGACTTCTTCCGATGCAATGCTTTCCCTCCGCTGGGTCTCTTTGGCCATCTTCCGTGCCGCTTTCTCCGCCTCCAGCTCTTGCAATTTCTCCTCCTTCTTCTTGGCAAGCTTTTCCGCCGCCTCCTTGTCCTTGGCTTCGGCATCTTCCAGTTCAGCACCCAATTTATCCATTGTTTCTCTGTGACAAAAGCATTACTTCAATCAGTCTTCCGGTGTCACGGGTACCTCAAGAATTGTGGGCAAGAAACTTACTTTTCTTCGATGAAAGTTGGGGCTCTCCTTTCCCTCTTCGATAGCTTCCTCTCCCTCTCGTCGAACTGCTCGACGAGCTTTCGCTTCTCTTGCCTCCCCAGACGGGCTTCTCGCTCGTCATCTTCTTCATCCGTGAGGTTGAAATCGTCTTCATCAATTTCGTCCTCTTCTCCTTCCTCTTCTCCCTCTTCTTCTTCAACATCACCTTGCGAAACGTCATCATCTCCTGCTTCGGAAGTGGCCCCTGTTCGCTCCTCGGTTCTCTCTTTCCAACGACAGAAGTCAATGTACTTCTTCACGGTCTTCTTCACAAAGATGTCCTCCTTCCCCACCAGGCGCCCGGCATTTGGAGCTGAAGGTGCCTTCACCCCATCGTACTGAAAAAATAACCGAATGATGTAAAAGCCATGTCTCCATGCAAAAATATAAAGCAACAAATCAAATAGACAAGTAATGTACCTCTCCAAGCAAGGTAGCATCCTGTTTCCCGGCCTGCAAGCTATCCAGCCATTGCGTGGCTTTCTCGGTGTCCGTTGCCTGCCCGCCCATGTTTGCGATGTGCAAAACCACTTGGGCTCTCATCCAAAGGACTGTGCAGCAATCGGTGAAAGAGCGGGGAGAGGTGATGATCCTCGTAGGCCGCGCAACACTTGCATCAATGGCCTTCAGCTTGCCCGCGTCAGAGATCTTCCGAACGCCGCCCGAAGGCGTGTTCTCCACAAAGGGCAAACTAAGCTCGCACTCCTTGAAAGCTTGCAGCTGCAATGGCAGGGTGAGCCTTTCCAGTTCTTTGTTGAGGTACAAAGACTCAAGATTCAAGCAGCACCCTTTACCAAGAGTGTTACAACAGGTACGGATGATTCCCTCGATCTCCTCCTTGTCGGATAAGTACTCTACAATCTTTAAGAGTCGCTGGAAAAACCTCTGATCGAAATCAGGGCTCTCGAACAGAGCAAGGAGCTCGGTGGACTTGACCTTCTTCTTTTTATTGGCCTTTTGTTGAGCAAGGATGTTCCACCTAAAAAAACAGTGTTTTGGTTTAGGTGAAGTTTATAGTATTGAAATAAAGGTCAAGTTCGAAGGTAAAATATGTACTCGTAAAATAATAGGCTTTTTGAAGGTCAGAAATATTTTGGGTGAAACTATAAAGTTTTAAGGGGACACTTACTTGAACATGCTGAGTTCTTGAAAAAAGGTACGCTCCTTCGCGCCCTTGTCGTTGACGTGGATCTTTGCCACTGCCAACGTGGTAATCTCGTTGCTAGTGAGATCCCCATCAAGAATGTTTGCGTCATGGACTTCAAACATCTTGTCCTTGGGCTTGACAGTTGCACGACGAAGTGTGCATCCGTTAGCCCATGCCTCGGTGTAGAAAGCATGACGGCCGTGGCCATCAATGCAAATATACTTGTAACTGCAAAAGCAAAAATAGCACAACACAAGCAAGAGTCTAAATTACATTTTTAAAAAATATGTTTTTGTACTCTAAGTCAAGTTACCACTGGGAATCTAGCCACCAAACTTTTCCTTCCAACTTTCGTTTTTTGGCCGCACGTTCGGCATCTAACTTATTCTTCATTCTCCATCGCCTTCCCTTGGGATCGGAACAGTTGTACCAAGACCTCGGCAAGGGTTGGCCTGCATCAGATTCTTCATCGGATGAATCATCAACAAGCAAGCGCGGTCGCGATGCCTCTGAAGAGTCGGAACTTGCAGCGACGCAAGACCCCTCGGATGAATCGACGGCACTAACCCTGCAAGAAGAACAACATCAACTAAAGACACTTCCAAGAAACTTTCAAAGGCGAAATGTCAGGAATGTAAAGGAAACATGTACTTTTCTCATTAATGCTGAAACAGTAAGAAATAAGAAATATGTACACGAAATCAGGAACAAAACTCCAAGTTCTTAATTAATGTGCTTTTGTCCTACAAAAGGCAAACTGTAACACGAAAGTTAAGGAAACAAGCTGTTTTCTCATTAATGCTAAAACAATGAGAAATAACATGAATGCACAAGAGAAACGAAACAAAACTCTAAGATCTTCATTAATGTGCTTTTGTCCTACAAAAGGCAAACTGTAACACGAAAGTTAAGGAAACAAGCTGTTTTCTCATTAATGCTGAAACAGTGTGAAATAACAAGAATGCACAAGAGAAACGTAACAAAACTGCAAGATCTTCATTAATTAATGTGCTTTTGTCCTACAAAAGGCAAAATGTAAGACGAAACTAAAGAAAACAGGCTGTTTTGTCATTAATGCTAAAACAGTGTGAAAAAACAAGAATGCACAAGAAAAACGAAACAAAACTGCAAGATCTTCATTAATGTGCTTTTGTCCTACAAAAGGCAAAATGTAAGACGAAACTAAAGAAAACAGGCTGTTTTGTCATTAATGCTAAAACAGTGTGAAAAAACAAGAATGCACAAGAAAAACGTAACAAAACTGCAAGATCTTCATTAATATGCTTTTGTCCTACAAAAGGCAAAATGTAAGACGAAACTAAAGAAAACAGGCTGTTTTGTCATTAATGCTAAAACAGTGTGAAAAAACAAGAATGCACAAGAAAAACGAAACAAAACTTCAAGATCTTCATTAATGTGCTTTTGTCCTACAAAAGGCAAACTGTAACACGAAAGTTAAGGAAACAGGATGTTTTCTCATTAATGCTAAAACAGTAAGAAATAACAAGAATGCACAAGGAAAACGAAACAAAACTGCAAGATCTTCATTAATGTGCTTTTGTCCTACAAAAGGCAAAATGTAAGACGAAACTAAAGAAAACAGGCTGTTTTGTCATTAATGCTAAAACACAGTGAAATAACAAGAATGAACACGCAAACAAAAGGAAACAAACAGTTTCTTCATTAATGCTAAAACAGTTCCAAAAGAAAGTAAGGTAAAAAGAGTTAGAACTTACGACTTTGGAACGTGCTGGTAGGACACGTGAGTTCCGGTGTTACGCATCCACAACATCGGGGGCTCGTCTCGCAACTTTCCGTGCAGCGCGTAACTGTTCTTCACGTCCGTGCCGTCGTTCACATCCCCACGAGGATTATCCCCGAACCAGCACTCAGCAAGCTTTGCATCCTTGATTAATTCCTCAAAGTGCCCATCGAAAACTTCTTGGTAGTTGTGCCTTGTAGTGCTTTCTGATTGATCCGCCTTTTTTGCAGGAGCTTTCTTTTTTGGCATGTTGAAAAAAAAGAGAGAACGCGTAGAGTGAGAAAAAAGTAATAAGTCGGCGCAACGCTTTGCTAGAAGCTGGTTGGGGTTTTACTGTACTTTACTTTATATTTTCTTTTCAGGCTTTTTGCTAAAATTTCAGACGGTCGGTCCGTCGAGTCGTCAGCTTCGACAGCTTTAACGGTCACAGCGCGCGCGGTTTCGATTCGATTTTTTACTTTGAGGAAACTGTAGTCTTTTTATTATTTTAATATTTTATTATATAATTTTCGATAAATAAATTTAAGTGCACCGTTAGAAGACACAACCCAGAAAGACAACACAAGACATAAAACATAGAACGCGCCAGCACGTTAACCCTTTTTCCGGTGGAAAACTATAAAAAATATGCCTTCCGTGTATAGATTTATTGACTACTTTGTTGCAGGCGCACACGATAGGGAGATGATTGCAACCCACAACATTCAACACTTGCGCTGTAACGATTGCCAGCTTGAGCAGTGGCGCCTTTCAACTCATTACAACGTGCGCAACATGGAACGTGGAAGAAGAGACCCCGGGTTCGCCAGTTGGCGCTTCGTCCGTCGCACCCGTTCGCATTTAGTTTTTGAACTGATGGCGTGCGATGGAGCCTACCCCGACCGTGCTGGCAACGAGTGGACTACACCGCGGACAATGATTGTCCCAGCAGACATTCCTGGCGGGACTCAGGGATGTCACTGGACGCTTTTCACCATGCTCAATTGTCCCCGCCGCTGGGACCAGCCGGCGTGTAACTGTTCTAGGCCGTTCAGAAACTCTGAACAGTTCGAGGAACTTTGCACCTCATGCAGATGTGAGACGTAGGCGAACATTATAGTTTTTTTAGACTGGTAACATTTATTGACTTTGTTTATATAAAATGTAAGCCGTGTACTTTTCGAAAATAAGCAAACTCGAGTTTCTTTCTCTGACCTGTCACGTCTGTGGGTTCGTTATTTTTGCGGGTCGGTACGCGCGCTGTTTCGAATTGAAAATTTATAATATTTTTTTTCCAGACAATAAAAAAAAATATTCGAACGCTAAATATACCTGCTGGCACACTTTATTTTCGAACGAGTGTCAAAAAACGAAAATACATTTTGTTTGCAGGGTTGTTCTTTTCAAACTATTTTTCGGAGGTGTTGCCTCCGGAGGTTAACGTGCTGTCATGGGGTCAAAATTTGTGAGTTTTGTTTATAAAAGCGATGGCACAGAAAAAATATTTGAACTTCCAGTTTACTACGCAAAAGGAGAAGGCTACGTTGCTTCAGACGTAATTACTAAAATATTTCGTCTGAGCGATGAACAATGTTTCACGCTGATGGACTTGGAGACTAACGATATTTTCGAAACCTCTGACCTGTACCCAGTAGAACCTGAGCATCTTTACCAGATTTTCATTGAAGATTTTGAGGTGGAAGACTCCAATGTCAAAGCTAAAACATCTTCGGACTCGGAAGAGGATGTCAGAATTACAGCCGTCAGTTCGAAGGCAAGTCGCACGAAGAAAACATAACCAGATGAAGACACCGACAGCACACCTATTTCCGACGAAGAAGGGGTGGTCTGGCCTTCAGATGTCGTTAAGACTTCCAAGGTTCCCTTGGACGTTTCAGGATGGTGCCTCGCCTGCCTCACCGGAAGTCTGACCGGACTGACGCGTTTCCCCACAACCTTGCGCCCCGCCATCATGTCCACTCACTGTGTATGCTTATCCTTGGACCGACTCCTTTGGCACACCGTAGCCGCAGAAGACCGGCAGCACCATGTACCCATGCCGGGGATCAAAGGATTCAGCATGCACTTCGGGACACTCATCCGGGTTCTCCGGAGCTCACTGTGTGAGTGTGTGCTTATCGTTGGACCGCCTCTTTTGGCACCACGTAGCCACAAAAGATCGGCTGCACTATGTACCCACACCGGATCAAAGGCGGTGTGGGCGTGTGGCTTATCCTTGGACCGCCTCCTTTGGCATCAAAGGCCGCGTGCGAGTGTAATAATATTCCGGCAAATAGTCGGAGCCTCTCGAGGGATGGGACACCCGTTCGTGTCAGTGATAACCTATCAAAACCTTCCCGTAGATGGGACATATTGTGCGTGTCTTGGAAAATAGTCAGAATTTCACCCCCAGATCCTTCCCTCTGCCCTCTGGCAAGATGGGACACTCTTGAGTGTGTATGTGTGTGCTTATCCTTGGACCGAATCCTTTGGCCCCATATAGCGACGATGATTGTACCCACACCAGGGATCAATGTATTCAGCACACACTGCGGGACACTCACCCGGATTCTCCGGAGCTAACAAGTGGAGAACAGGACCCCCTAAGGCTCACTGGGCCACCTGAGTGTGCATTGAGTGCTCACTGCGCACTGGGTGTGTATGCTTATCCTTGCGACTCCTTTGGCACCCCGTAGCCACAGGAGACTGCACTATGTACCCACGCCGGGTGTGTGTGTGTGTGTATTTGCGTGTAGTCAATGCCAGCTAGTCGGATTCTCCTGTGCAGTGGGTGACTTCTCCTGGCTTGGGCATACCCTGACGTGAAGTTTGCCCGCAGTCGAGCCGCTCTCAGAAATTCTAGGATTTCGGGTAGGATTTCGGCCCTGTGGAGCACCAGGTTTGTTGCTTTCACCCTCGTGTTCTGCGGTCATGGCCAATCCGAAGCCCTGGCAGACCCAAAACAGTTGACATTCAGTACAATATTACAGTCAGGTGTTGAGGGGGCCATTGTGTTGAACTCTTGCATACGCTTGCTTGGGTTGAAAGTATTTGCTTTTAGGCAAGTCTTCTACACAGGCATTCTGGGAATAGCAGAAAGAAGGTGAGAGAAACTTGCGAGAATAGGTGAGAGAAGCTTTTGCGTACTTTCCCGAATATTTTCCGATCGTTGCTATTTACCTGTGAGCTCCGCAGGCTCTCGGTTGATATTCTCGGGAGGCGAAACGGCCGCTCGATGCTCGCGCTGGTCTCGGCAACATGAGACAAACGAGACCTCTGCGCTCATAGCAAAGGAAATCGCTTTTAAGACCAGGGATATTCTGATTTCAGGAGGCCGGCGTCTAGAACAGCGCACTAACTTGGAGCTCAATTGTGCGCTGACACTGAGTTTCGCTGCTTCAAGATGAGCAAGACAATTAACCCGCGGAACGCTTCTCGAAAAGGCTTAGATTCTATGCCATGCCAGGTACGAAGCTTGCAGGTCAGGTTGCAATCAACACGCGGGAAGCGCTGGAAAGATGTTCTAGGTCTGTGGCGTACTCGAGAAAAATAGATATGTGTGATATGTGATATATGTAGGGGAAATAGAGATATGTGGACCACTGGGCTCGAACGGCCAATGTCCTTCTGACTCCAAAATTTACGCACATCTCGCAGAAGAGCATCGCTCTGACTGGCAGCTGACAAATAGCCAAAGGACGCTTCGGCAAGAGAGGGCGGTGTCAAACCTGAGCAACGCTTGGACTTGGGGACCCTTCTGAGATCCGCCTTGGCTTGTCAGACCGGCACATCTTTCCCGTTTGCTCAAGAGATATGTCTAAGTTCCCTGTTGATATCCTCGCGCCTCGACGCGCCCCAGAAGGCGAAGCGTGAGCGCCTCCTGTAACGCTTAGGTTTCCCGTTGATACGCGCCGTTGAGTTGTTCTTCTGACATCTTTACCAACTGTTGCGGGATTCTGTTAAAGCGCCGTGAGAACCCAAAACCTGTCGCCTCAGACCTTACACACACGTCTTTGCTAGCTTGCACAAGGCTCGAAGGCACTAAGGCTCGAATTTATACTAAACGCGTGTGAGACGGCTATCCAGTTCAACTCGATATAACGTGAAATATCAATTATATACAATCGGCGCGCGCTACCGTGTCTAGCTAAACAGAAGCTAGTAAACGTATAGAATTCTGATATTAATTTAATATGTTTAACCTATTTCAAGAAGCTTCAAAGGTCCGCTAAATGTTACCGTTCTGCACTACATCACCATGGCAAGGCACTCGGATTCACAATCGCGGAAGTGGCACAAGCACCCAAACCTTTAGTGAAGTCGAAATAGGTGTCAGATGCGGATACCTGGCGAAAACGGTTTGAAACAAGTTTAAGCGAGTAAATCACCTCATATGACAGAAGGCCTACTCTCCCTTCTGGTCCTCCAACCGCGTTTGGGTCGAGCCCGGCCGAGCAATCCCAGCTCTCGATGCATGGGATAACAGGACTGTGCTGTCCACCAGTATCGAGAGACGACCGACTGTAGCTGTACCTTCGTGGCTTGTAGAATTTGCCTATGGATTCAAGTGGGGTGTTCACATCGCTTCCATTGATGATGTAGTCATCGGCATCCCCTTCGCCGCGCCTGTATTCCGTAGCGCGGACCTGATGGCTACCTTCGGAGCTACGCATTTGGCCCTTTACAATGTTGTCAATTTTTCGAGGTGGCTATCTCGCAAAAGCAATTCACCCTTTATCAACAAAAAGTACATACGAAAGAATCAAGATTCCGAACTCGAGGCGAAGAGTCGCTGTCGCCTTGCAGAAACCGCAAACGGCAATATGAAAATCAATTATCTCCTTATCGTTTTCAGAAAGTAAACGAGGGTGTTTACTTATTTTTCGCGTATTTAACAGATAAGTTATTCGTCGTGGAAAATCCTAAAAAAGGCACGAACCTCGATGAAAATCTGACAATTATGGTACGTGGTTTGTGGGTGTAGTGTTCTATATATAGGTCGTCATATTCGTGATTCCAAGACCTTTCCAACGATATCATACACGCATCGTGGATCGTAGATAGCAACTTGCCACGTGTCTTTCAGCGGGCGCATTAGTAACCTTCCTCAAATTATGTAGAGGGTGGCAATGGGAACGTCGATTTTTGGTAAATGATATTGTATATCGAATTTTGGGTATCGTTGGATAGATCTGCTCCCGAGCTTGCTCGTCCACGTAACATCCGATACGTAATTTCGAGCGAATTAGAAAATATTTAACATTTTTAAAGTATAGAAAATAAGTAAACACCCGCTCCTGTAAATAGGCAGAAATAATTTTGTAAATATGGAACTTGCCATATACGCATTAAGTAAACGGGGTAGTTTACCAAAACGATAAGGAGATATTCATAAATTTATTGTTACTGTTGTAAAAACTTATTCATATGCCAATTTATCCACGTATGACATCAAGATAATTCCGTAATAATCGTTCGGATTGGATCCAAGCATCCAGCAAGGAGTCTGTGACACTTCTGTGACGAAAAACGTGTCTACTATAATTATAATAAGTATCATACTAATTTAATTACTCACTTAATATATTTATATGTATTTATATATTTATATATATTTATATCTCACTTAATATTGGGGAAAAAATCGGAGATGGAATCGAAGATCCCCCTCTTTTGAAAAATCGGGAAATATAATTCAGTGGCTCTTAACACTGTGTCATTGTCGAATTCCCCTTAACAGTGCGAAAAAATGAAGCCAGACACTGTGACACTGTACGCTGTATACGATTTCTGTCTCAGTTTTTTTACGTCTTCATTCTTCAAATCTGAGAAATGTGTGAACGGATTCCGAAAATTCAGTGGCTCTTAACACTGTGTCATTGTCGAATTCCCCTTAACAGTGCGAAAAAATGAAGCCAGACACTGTGACACTGTACGCTGTATACGATTTCTGTCTCAGTTTTTTTTACGTCTTCATTCTTCAAAT